>DWGJ01003171.1:0-13935 GCA_018246895.1 Aspitha aspitha aspitha | reverse complement strand
GTTGTTCAGCTTATATAAAGGACTAGTGGTTCCCGTAGCTTCGACCGCATGGAAATCAATATCCTTGCGTTTTTGCAACATTTGTCATTGCTGCTCTACTCCTATTAGTCATACCGTGATGTAACCTGTAGCCTTCCTGAACACAGGACTATTTTTTCTATTCAAACCAGTAGTTCCTGAGTTGAGCGTGTTCGACCAGACAAACTCTTCAGCTTTATAATATTAGTATAGAAGTATAAAGATAAAGATTCAAACCAATCAGACCAACAAGCCAGGCATACCACATGGTACTTTTATGTGATATGCAATTTTTATTTGAGCCACAAAAGTCAGCATTAAACCATTGTATTTATAATTAATCACCTGTCTGTTAAAAAATTATGAAATAGCGTTCAGTTTTAATACAAGTTAATCTGACATTATGTAAGATGTAGTTTTGTATGCACTATGCTTGTACCTCTCTCTACTTCACTCTAGTTTTAAATAATTCAAGTTTTCACAATATTAACTTTTCCACATTGCAATACAGGGTATGAAGTTAAATAAAAATACTTATAATCATGCTTTAACATTACTGCATTCCTACATTTTATCTCTGTCTCTGTATAATTACAAGTGATAGATAATATTATTTCTCTGTTTCAACAAAATAATCGATAGTTTCTTAATTGCCATTGTTAATAACCTACTTATCTATCAGTGATCTTTACAACTTTTTACCAAATAAAATTGTTTAAACAATATGAAGTCATATATTATGATGTGCTACATATAAGCAACATATATAGTATATGATACTATATAAACTGTAGTATACAAACTAATAAACTAATAAATGTATACTCTATTTATATACACATTTAAATATATTTAACAAAAAAACTGCTAAAGATAGGGATATCAATCAGTTTGTTTTAAATATTCCCTATGATACTGATATGCTATAGGTTATGTTATATTTAAAAAATATGTTTTGTGAATGAGTTTTAAATTATGATTCACAAACCAAGTGGGAACAGACAGGATGTTATCACAAAAATCACATTGCAACAAATCTGACAAGATGATAATTACTGTAAATGGTGAACACATGTGAACAAAACATTTTGTTTATGAGGAAAAGGCAGTTTATAGTGAGTGGAGTATGAAGCAGTCTTTATGTTCTTTTAAATGTACAATATAAATTTTTAATAACAATTATATATAACTTGGTATGAATCCTCAGACTTACGCCAGCATCCAACCAATAATAATAAATCTATAATAATTTGCTAATTCTTTTATCATCTGATGAAGAAATACTGGTTTTTGGCAAATGAATATTGTGTACTTGTTTGCTTAGGGGTTATACAATCTCAAGAGTCAATACAGGTAAATAGGTGTATTGCTTCAGACTGAAACCAACATACAATACAGATTTAAGCATACTATTCTGAGTATTTATTCTTAGAAACCGTATATTTTCATCAATATTCTAAAACAGTATAATTTTTCAAATCTTGGATCAGTAAAATCGAAACATTTATGCACTGATATTAACATGTAATGTTTATATTTATAAATTGAATTTAAACTTGGTTGTAGCTCATTTTTGTATATGTACTTTTTGTTACAAGATTTTTCCTTGTAAACAACATCGGAAGATTGCATCTGAAGATATCTTCAAATCGAACACTGAAGATTTTTACATGTAAGGTTAGGATAAGTTTGTTGCTGAAACTAAAAATAAATGATAATACTTACGTCTGTAAAACTCTTCTCATCCCTCAGATGCCTGAAAGAAGTTACCATATTCGTCTGAAAGTCGTTCCATTTTAGAAAGAACTGTTGGTCCCCCATATTGAAAGTTTTTTTTACTCCTGCAAGTATGTTTACACATGTAAATAAACACAAACAAAATCGGGTTTATGTGCCGTTCGTTGCGCTCAAACTCCAATACTCTGGCCTTATTTCAAAACAAGTGGCCAATAACAATAATTATAAGCGAAAATAGTGCACTTTACATTATACATACGTCACTATATGGAATGCATTGCATAGAAAACAAGCTTACCTAGACACTTAGATGCAGTGAATTTAATAAATTCAAGAAATCACTGTACTAATAAACAAATTTGGGTACTTTTTCAAGGACAACACGTAACGTTTCACAATTCCCCGTTCGGTTGCGATTGAATCTGAAAATTAAGACGCCGTCCCGCATAAATTAGCGACTTCTTTCTATTTCTTCAAATTCCTTCATTCACCTATTCAGGGTTGCCAATTTGTAATAATAAATTGCCCTGGAACTTTTATATTTTAAAACTGTTTTGATTTTTTTTAATATAATAACAAGCGGTTTGCATCTACAGCTACACTTACAATAACATCAAATAGTACTTATATACACACTAAATTTGGAATAGGTTTTTGAGTCCCTACACAGACGATTTCAAAATGTAATTTATTAAAAAAAATAACATCAAATTTTTAATTTCACTTTTTTCTTATATACAGATTTAAATGTTCAATTTCATTTAAATATAACCAAATAATTTTGTGTTAATTTCATTTTTTTAAATTTTACAATAAAATACTTTTACGCTTAATATCTAGTAACTTTTGTAATTAAACTAACCATATTACATAAATACTTGTTTTGCAACAATTATATTATTTATAAACATGACACACGTTTATTTGCTAATTGTTAGGGTAATTTTTATTTAGATGGTATCACAAGAGCATTCATTGGATTATATTCTACTTTGTAAAAGCGGTTTTAGAAGTGCGTTCAAGATAACGATGAAGTAAAATTTACAATAGTCAACATAATTTTTTTTCACCATAGTTAATCCTAGCATGTAATATGCAATTAAGTAATTTGTAAATATAAATAGTTTTTGAATAATTTATATCTAAAAAAAATTAAAATATCTGAGTATTTTCAATAACTATTTAGAGCCCTCTATAGTAGTAGAACTTATACTTTTCCTTTCACAGCTTGTAGGCTTGAGGCGACATCTCTGGTGGAATAGAATAAATGTGTTTAGGGAATTTATGGCATGTTTCTGGCCTATTTTAATTCTATTTAAAAAAAAATGTTACCGTATATTGTTTTGATTTTTTTGTATGTGTATTGACTGAGATTTCAGTTCATCCACTGGATGAACCTCTGAAGACCAGTAATTCCGTGTAATTGTCTGTCAATTTCTGATAAAAATGTTTGTTTAAAAGTAGACTATTTGAATTTTTTGAATTATTATTGTTGAAAAACAAACCTAGCCTGACTAATCGCTGCTTTCTTTGACTTTTACATGTAGGTAGGTATAAAGTTTAAACATGAGCTTAGGATTATTATGGTTACATTGCTCAATTTCGCTGTCTGGTTCAGGAATCGTAAAATAAGTATTAACTCTTAATGCAAAAAAGATAACAAAAATAAATCAAAATTTAAATAAAAGCAGTATTCTTTATTGATACACCATAATGTAATTCACAAAAACGTTTTAAAAACGACACTCGTATTGCAAATGAAAAGAGAGGCAAAACGTGTTATAGTAAATACGACTTACTAAGATAAACATTACGAATCATTACTCAAATATAACCATGCGATTCATGTTGGTAAAATTTAATTTATTTAACAATACAATAAGTACTTAAATAACATCAATATATTAGACACACGAACACTACATTTCAAAGGCCAAGCGGTGTTGCCACAATTCTTATGATTACTTAAAACAATTTTTATTACTTAATTATTAAGTACGGAGACTATAACTAATGTCTTATTCAAATCCAAATACGATAAAATAATTGTTTACCACAGATATAAAAAGAAACATTGAAAATTAATTGACCAACACGATTACTGGCCGCAAGGACAAATAGCAAATCAATATATTAATATTGGACACAAATATGATACAATATCAAAATTATTCCCATTCCAACTAACTATAATTGACATGAAGCAGGATTTCGTTACAAATTATTATGAATAATTTAATCTTACTTTGGGGTATATTATTACTCATATTACACTTACCTATAAAAAACACAAGCTACACTCTCAATGACTACACACACGCGTCAATATATCAATATATCAATAAACTATTTCAAAGCAATTAGCATAAGGAATTATACATTTTTATTGCTTCTTAAACACTAACTTAAATGTAAGTAAATTCTATTACTATATGTAAATAATTAAATGTACCTTACAAGAAGATACAGGATAAATCTACATAATTAATTATTCATCAATAATATTTGTATTTGGTATATAATTCAGCATTCTCATTATAATACAAAGCACACTCGGACTTAGGTATAATCTAGCGTATGATTCGTCAATCCCGAAGGAGACTGTGATCCTTAGACTAACTTAATCTAAAGAGTTTTTTAAACCCATTCGAAAACAATATTGCTGCACCGATACACGTCTTAAATTAATTTAAAAAAATTTAAAAATAAAAATCTTTGCATAAAAATTCTTTGAATTAGCCCCGACTAAGGGAAAATTAATCAATTTGTCAAAAATTATCCCCAAGCGGTAAAAAATAGTCCACCAGAGGCTTTGGTTTAATAATAAGTTACACTAGTATATTTACTTTAAAAAGAGATCCTAACTTTTCTTAAAAGCAATGTTTTTTTAGTCTTCGCCGGTAAAAGAAATGCCATGGATTTGAGCAAATAAAAAAGTTATCTAAATCACTTTTCTAATATAATATTTACAGAGCTTACTGTTGTATTGTCTTATACAATTAATATTTCTTATTCCTAATACAATAGAACGATGCTGTTATATTTATATACGTTTATTAATTATTAGATATAAGAAAAAGATAAGAGTAGACAGATAGATAGATTAAGAGAGGAAGCGAAATTTTAATGGTTATATTTTTATTAATACATCAATACTAAAACCTAAATTTATTCATTGGTAGGATAATATGAGGTGTATTCACTATTAAAAGGCTTAATTAACTTAACGTTAACTACTGTAATTTGGTATATAACTAACTTATGTTCGATATTATAAAAAAAAAGTTTTAAGAGATTGACTAGAAAATTTTGGGATATATTTGCAAACAATAAGTTTTTTGGCTGAAATTCACAACTATGAAATAACTACTCAGATAAATAGTGTCACAGATTATGTAGGAAAAGGTGGAGAATGATAGATATTTATACGGACTAGATGAAAATGCAAACGTAATTATAATTAGCGGGTCTGATAAGTATATTAACTATGTACGATTATGACGTAAACAGGTGGATTCGTTTCTTATTCCTCACCCAATACTTATATAGAAATTCTAAAACCTACTCCACAAGACTCAAAATTACCCCGAATGGATTACTAATCTTAATTCCATTGTATTAAATGGCGCTAAATATATTCGTTGTTGTCAACCAGTATTTATTATATATAATATAAATTTATAAGGCAGAACAGGACGGTTTACACACACATTTATAAGGCAGCTAAAGGCACGTTTAAGAACGCTCAAGCAATAATGTATTAAGAATTTTTTTACGAGAAAATAGTACAGCTACTCGTCGCCACATGGCGTTGCACGGTAGTACTACTATTCATCGCCAGATGGCGTTGCACGGTTCTGTTTGTCGGCGGCGTTCGCCGGCCGGACGTTGAGTTGTACGGGTGCTTTTAGTCCTCGCGGAGCCAAGATGAGCCTGGCCGGAGTCACGAGGACTAAGGCGTACTCTCATTTGTTCACTCCGAGGAACTTGGCCGCCTCGTCCGCGGACGAGAGCAGCTTGTTGATGATCGTCTTGTCGGGGATGCCGAGCAGCTTGCCGATCAGGTCGCCGCCGGTCTCGGGGTCGTTGTCCGCCTCCGACGAGTACTTGCGCGACGTCATCTCGAGCTTCAGCCGCTTGTCGTAGGGCGCGGCGGGCGGCGAGTTGTTGTTGTTCACGTTGCTCGGTATCTCGCCGCCGGAGCCGTCGTCGTCATGGTAACGATATCTGTAACAATAACGACGCGATTCCTATTTTAGCCACCGAATTTCAAATTTGGAAGACGAAAACAAAAATAGCGATTGTTCCAGAAGAGTATTGCTAAATGTACAGATAAGACTGTACCATCTTTTTTTTAACTGAACACAATTCCGCACACGGCTGTCTGATCCCAAATTAGGCAATTTAATGCCTGTGTTATGGTAATCGGACAGCTGATAACCATAAATAATACATACGATATAGTACTTATATAGATATTTTTATTACGCCTAGATACAGAACAAACGTATTCATCATATAATTGTTTATCCTGGGTGGGGGAATCGAACCCACGACCTCCGGTTTTGCAGTCAGGGTCGCTAAACTCGACTACGAGGCCAGTCGATTTTGATTTTGGATTTCACAGACCTTGGGAATGATACATTGATTGTGAATATTATATTTATACTTTATAACATCACTTACGATGTTTTCCTTCACCGTTATAGCAAGTGATATTTAAATGCTAGTTATAAAACGCACGTAACAAATCAGAGGTGCGTGCCATGATCGAACCCAGACCTCCCGAGTGGAAAGCTGAACTTCAAACCTGCACACCTTAGGAGATGTTATAAAGTATATAATATTTTCTGAGGTGTGTGAAGTCTACCAGCCCGCACTTGGCCCGCATGGTAGACTATGGCCTTATTCCCTCTCAATATGAGACCCGCTCCAGCAGTGGACCAATAAATAGGGTCGAACAACAACATGTTGAGATTATTGGTTCCGAAAGTTATCAATCTCGCAACGTATCGTTCACTGACCCGTTGGTCGCGGCGTTCTCGGGCGTGTCGGGGGCGGAGGCCTCGTCGTCGTCGGTCACCTCCTCGCGGTGCTTCTTGCGGTGTCGCAGCATGCTGTGCTTGAGGGTGAACCGGCGGCGGCAGAGGTCGCACGCGAACGGCCGCTCCCCGGAGTGGGTCCTCATGTGGCGGCGCAAGTCCTCCGCCGACCAGAAGCGACGGATGCAGAACGCACAGACCACCTGTCGGGACACAATTGGATCTGATGGGTGCGGACATTGACGAGGATGAGTGGTTTTTGAATAGCTTTAAGTAATTACACTAATTTTCTTTTCCTTTCAAATTACAATTGACCTGCATTTTCCATGATCAGGTTTCTTTTGATGCCAATTATGTACCTGCATTACTTGCAACATTTACGAAGACATTTTGGTATTAGAAAGCCTGTCGTAAAAAAGTTTTCAAACAACACCTCACCTTCCTATTGGCGTGATCCGGAAACTTCCCCCGTTCATCATCATCGGCACTCTCGCTTCTGTCGCTGGCTGCGTCCAGCGCACCCTTGCTGACCAGCTGCTCATACTCCGCGGAGTGGCTCGTCGCCAGATGTCCCAAAGCCCCACTTCTCTCATTAAAAGACGATTCACAGAGATGGCATTTGAATACCAAGCTGCCATCAACGGTGTCGTCGTTCCCATCGGGATTGGGCGAGGACGGTTGGGAATCTCCCGTTGCATGGCGGGAAGACATGTGCTTCTTGAGGGTTTCCATTGATGAAAAAGTGCTTGTTGGACACGAAACACATTTGAAGGGTCTCTCTGGTACCGCCCTAACGTCATTAGCTGCTGGCGGTTGCGGTACAGCGTCAGCAATGGGCTCGGCTAATATCGCTCTAGCAGAACCGCCATGTTTTCTCAGCAAGTGGCGATCGCAGTTGGACTTCGTTGTGAACAGAAGGGGACAGTGAGGACATTTGAAAGGTTTCTGTCCGGTGTGGGTGAGGACATGGCGACGGAGAGAAGAGGACCACGGGAATTTTCTGTGGCAATAAGGACAGGACACCCGGTTTGGTGCCAAGCTGTAAGCGGACTTCTTCTTTGGCGGTTGGTTCGTGTCAGACTCCGATCTGGAAAGATATTAATGATTTAGACTGAAAAGTCTAAAAATATCTTTTAGGTTAAGAAATAATAAATATTGCAGTGGATTGCAAATACAAAATTGTGAAGTTTCATTACTAGTAAACATGCTATAGGAACTTACTTATTTTCATCACTTCCGGAGTTGTTGCCTTCGCTGGTGGAAGCCACCAGTCCCTCCTCATCTTCTTCCTCGTCACTCCGCGTAGGTACAACTGGGACCGATAGAGTCTCTGCTGCAGGATTAGAATCGGATCCCGTTTCAGTTTTATCAGTATTGATGGGTATGGGTTTGTTAATTAAATTCCCTGCAATCTTCAAATCGAAATCTTTCGTCATCTCTTGTTGCTGGGAAGCCATCAATATTTCCGCAGCGGCTCGGTGGGCGGCACTATGTTCATCAAGCTTTCGGTCTTCCGGTTCCTCATCTATTACCAGAGTGTCATCCTCGTCTTCTTCATTGTCTGCGACTTCATCTGAGTCTCTTCTCATTGGAGAATTATCATTTGACTGTAAAGGACGTTCCAGGTGACGAGCCAAGAGAGCATACTTAACACGATCGGTAAGAGCGTCAGTGGTGGGATAAGGCGGAGGGGCTCTGGGGCCAGGTCTTCTTACACTCCAGTGCTGAGGATGCTGTTGCTTTACATGGCGTTCCATGTTAGAACGTAAAGTAAAGCGTGCTGAACATTGGGAGCAAGAGAAAGGGCGTTCAGTTCGGTAACGCCTTTGCTTTTGTTTAGGCATGAGCACACCATTCTTTATAACCATTTTTACAGAATCGCTTTGGGGCGTAATACTGTTACTTTGTGGTCGTGGAGAGTCAGGAAGTGGGGGCGGGGATGAAGAAGTATCGACGATTTGTGGCAACGGCTTTTGTTCCTCTTCTTCTGGTTCCTGTTTGGGTTGAATCTCTGGTTGTTCATTTGTAACAAGCCTTCCACCAGACATGTTTAATCCTCTGATAATTTCTCTTTGAATGCGCTGTTTTATTTCCGCCACTTCTTGTGAGTCGGTTGGGTGTGGAAAAAAAGAAGTCGGAAGAAAATAAGGGTTGATAGGAAAGGATGGCGGTAATGGCAAGCCAGGTAGACCTGGTACGGCACCGGCGTAAAGTTGAGTGAGTTGAGATGCGTAGTAAGCAGGATCGATTTTGGGGAGCGAGGTTTCGAAGAGTCTTTGCTGGGCCAATAAAAACCTAGTTTTTTCAAAGGCTGACGCGGCTGCAGATGCTGCATTTTGTTCAAAATCAGATCTCGGTGGGATTTTTATTTCTGGTTCATCTACATCTCGTTTCTTTTTGCTTAAATCAAGGACGTCGCAGTTACTGTTATCATTGGTGCTGAGATCAACAGGCGCTTCCTCGTCATAGTTTTCAGGTGCATGGATTTCATTTGCTTTGAAAGTAATTTCCGATGGTCTGAACTCCGGTATTTGTGTCAACTGGCCAATGCCTTTAACTTTTATTCTTGGCAGAGGTTGCTCAAGTGGCTCTTTATTATATTCTTTAGGAGTTACATTCTGTATTTCTGTTAATGTATTTAAAGGTTTCGATGACAGAGCAGTAACTGGATGTTTATCAGTAACAAAAGTGGGAGTGTAATGGGTAAGTGGTGTATCTCTGCCGGTACTTTCAGTGCGTCTTTCAGTTTCGGGGGTGTGGAAGGCAAGAGACCTTTTTACTTCTTCACGAGCGAGTTTAGAATTTACCTCATCGTTGTTAGGATCTTCTGATGGGTGATATATTATCGAGCGTTTGACATCTTCCCTTGTAACCTTGGCGTGTCTATTACGCAAATGCCGTTCACAATTTGCCTTTGTTGTAAATGCATAATTGCAAACGGCACATTCATATGGCCTGTCCCCATTATGAGTTCGCATATGACGCACTAGAGCAGCTTTATCTAAAGAGGCATGAGGACACATGTTGCACTGGTAAGGACCAGGTCCGGTTCCACTGAGATGTACTCTATTGTGTCCTTTCAAAGCTCGCAAATTTGGAAATTTAGCTGGACACAAACGGCAAGGAAACTCCCCACGCAACTTCATCCGTCTAAATTCTGCTGCAAAATTGTCTTGAGTTTCTTCCTGTTCGCGTTCTTTCACTATCGTATCAGGCGGTGTCAGTACTGAGCTCTCTAAAGCAACTCGAGTTCCCGTTAATCTTTCCAACAAACTGCCCGCAGAGGTGACATTTAGAATCGATTGAATGTCTGCCAAGTCTCTGGCGGCATCGATATGTTTGATACCGTTCGTTATCAGATGCCCGTCGTCGAATTTCGGCGTGAATCGCTCCATCGGTGGTGTCAACGTGCCCGGAATTGCGTAGCTTCTATTTTTTAAATCCAATTTTGCAAAAAAGTCCTCCCTGCGATCTAGTTCGGGGCTCGATAATCTTGTAGAAGCACTGCATGTCTTTTTGTGGATATCGAAGGCCGGACCGGATGGGAAATCGCGTAAGCACGATTCGCATCTATAACGTTCGGCGATGGAAATGTGCGGACTTCGTTCGCGGTGTCCTCGTGCGGTTTCGGGAAACTTTTTGCTGGTGTAGTCGACATAGGTGAGTTCGTCGCAACCGGTTCTGGCGTTGTCACCGTATCGGTGGGTATTGAACGCGCTGGCCGATTCGAAGCGTTGCCTGCTTTTTGGGAACTCGAAACGAGCGATTCTTTTATCTAGAGGTATAGGTGATGGTGATGTGGACGCCGCTCGCTTGCGTGCTCTCCGCGTGTCTCCTTCCTCGCTCCTGTCCGATCTGTTGTCGCTGTCTATGCTGGTGGTGCGAGTGGATCTCGATTCGTGTTTGATCTTCATTTCGCCGCGTTCCCGATGGCTCTCCGCCTCCACTTTAGCCTCGCTGATGACTTCTGTTTTGATTTCTGTAACGACAAAGGTTCATGTTATAATCAATTCCCTGCTGTTTGAATAGCTCGGGGCGCTTTCATTTTCTATTCCGAGAAACCTCGACAATAGATGACTCAGGCGATTCGAATGTAATAACGAATGTATATTTATTAGAATAATATGACGATGAGATGTCCCGTTCATTGTCGTTCGATTCTCGCAATCAGCTAATCGGTCATATCGAAATGTAATAATTTTAATGCGTCGCCAGGCAATTATGCGATAGTTAGGTAAGTAAGCTCGTTAGTTACGAATACATTATTAAAGCCTACAGTGAATGTCTCGTAAGTTTCGTTCCTAACAACGCTCTTGTAATCCTCGTTGGATGAGGCTTGTGAATATTATTGATTTTTATAAAACTTTGAGCTGCACTGGTATCAGTTACGCTTTGTTTAGTTCATTTGTACATTTTTGAGCAATAGAGGAAAGATATTTTCACTGAGTTCACCAAAATGACATGTGACATGACATATTGTGCGGTGGTGTGACATTAATGCGTCTGTAACCGCAGGGCCGAGTGCCCGGCGCATGATTCAGAGTTCGGCCATTGTTCAAGTATTGAGTCTACTTTAAAATTGATAGTATCGATAGTCGGTGAATATGTGCCATGTGCCTACATACTGTGTTCTTTCAATTGTAAATATTTTATGATATATGCCTACTGCAGGTCACTTTACAGTCATATTTGAATAGTTGTATAGGGCATCATAAAGTACCGAAACCAACGCGAAAGTACAAACTGTATGAAAAGAATGATGGATGTGGAAGATACATGTTAGGTCTGTTAAGTTATATGGCGCTAAGCTTTCTGCTTACTCCGTTGGGAACCTGGAGTGATGGTATAATAATAATATTTAAATAGTCGCCAATTATAATTGTGAGACAGCGATATGTTACCTGACGTTTGATGACCTTTAAACGCAGCCATTTCATTTGTAGGTTTTTGTGATCCCCAAGGGATCTAGCGTGTATTTCCAAATATAGTGCAAAATCTTTATTCATTTTTGCCTTTTTTCGTTTATTCTCAATGACAATATAACAACCTTATTGCTTCATAAGTACGATTTGAAGCTGAACCTCAATATTCTCTACATCGAAATGGGAATCAATCGTTAAAATTTAAAAATAGAATAAACGACGATCACTAACCTAGGCATAGACAATATACGCCATGTACTTATACGTCATTTTATTACAAAGGAAACACCAGCGTGGCTGTGGATTTGAGGCCGCCGCGAGAAAATCAATACTGACAACACTACACTACCACGAGTGAGTCACCTCATAAATACCACTCTTCGGCCGTATATACCAAACTCTCCGTGTGATGGTGGCTCGCTAACACACATTATGATGTACCTGGCAAAGTTACATTTGCACCTACAATAACATATCTATATCTATACATATAATAAAACTCTAGAAGAGTTCACTTCTGTACATTGAATAAGAACAAAAAAAATACCCCTAGGGGTCTTCATGCAAGTAACACAAGCACATGAAATTTATGTCTGTCTGTTGTCCGACTTCAACGCAAAAACTACTGGATGGATTTTGATGAAACATATACATATATGTAGCTATTAGTGCTCGGCAACATATAGGCGATCATTTATGTTGAAGATCGGAATATCGGATTGAAATCTTTGTGCAGTATGAAGTTCGCCGGGGCAGCTAGTTGTACATACCTATATGTAGGTACATTTTTCTTCGCACTTAATCTGGGAAAACTAAAATATATCCCTCAAGCTCGCCTTTGTAAATTAGCAACACTCACAAAATGTAATTTTTCTTTTGTGTACAATAAAAAAATCATAATAAACAAAACTTTTATTTCAACTTTTTTATACATTTATGCCTTGGCACAAAGCAATTCGCGCAATGCGATCAATATTTTAGTTGATTATGGTAGTGGGCAATAGTTTTAGTAACAATAGTCTTTTAATTAAGAGATTATCATATTACACATAAGGATATTTAAATATTATTAAAACTGTGTATAGATAAAGTATTAACACGTTTTTATTCGCTAAACATTTTCCTTAACGGTATCGTGTACAAAAAATTACAATTTATTGCTTATATTAGATGTTTTTGAAGTTAAAAAATTATGAATAACAAAAGTATGGACAATAAAGAACTGCAAATAAGATATCGAAAGATAAACGCGTATCTTAAGGTAAAATTATTTCTGGTATTGGCTATGTATTCAGTCGAAATTAATTCAAAAGCCTACCTTGCGTAACTGTGTAATTTCAGTTACCTAAAACCAAAACTGAATCGCTTTCGTAACATTATAAAAAATCATACTACAAGAATATTTTGGGTATTAAATAGGCATGTCTAATTTAGGTGTAAAAAGCTAAAAGCCATTATCGTATTTAAATATTTCTAAGTGTTATGATTTAATAGATTAATTTGCGTACTTACAATTAAATCACAATCAAATCGACTGACAATGAACTTAAGTAGTGTAAAAACTGTGAATGAAAAACAAAATTGTTAGTTTGATTCTAACAAATATGTGAATCTCATTAATTAATAAGAAAAGTGCGGAATAAGAGGGTAGACATGTATGTGTGCGTACACACCTATGACATCTGTTGTTAGGGTTGCCCATTAAATACACAATCAATATAGATACCTACACATAGATAGGTTTATTATAACAGTACTTCATGATGCTCAGATTTAACCCTATTTGGGCAAAAGTACTGTCTTCAAATTCAGTTTAATTTTACATAAGCGGTTGATAAGTTTTTGTATTATACTCATCTTGTTTTGCTGCTCTGCTGTTTTGGCAAGTAGCAGCAGCTATGACTAACACAAAATTTCAAAACTCAGCCAAATAATGGTGAGTAATGGGCAACCCCGACGAGAGTGGTAAGACCCACAACAAAATGTAAGAAGTTACAGACTGTTAGTGACTTATTAACCCATAATTAGGTACTATTATACTAGCTGTACCCGCGGCTTCATCCGCGTGGAAATCAATATTTTCCCGTTTTTGCAACATTTGTCATTGCTGCTCCACCCCTATTAGTCATAGCATGATGTTATATAGCCCATAGCTTTCCTAAATAAATGGCCTATTCAACACAAAAATAATTTTTCAATTCGAACCAGTAGTTCCT
>DWGJ01003170.1:0-13936 GCA_018246895.1 Aspitha aspitha aspitha | reverse complement strand
ATATAAGTAATATATTCTATGTATATATCATATGTATGTTAATCAGCTGTCCGGCCACCATAACACAGGCATTAAATTGCCTAATTTGGGATCAGACAGCCGCGTGTGGAATTGTCCCCGGTTATTATTATTATCTGGAATCAGACGGAACGAAAATAATACATTCTATTTATAAGTTCACAACAGCAGTGTGGTGAACGGATCAAAAGGAAAACACAAAAAACTTGCTCCACTTCCTATACGTCCGGCGTATTTAGTTTTTGCGACCCTCTTATTGTTCCTCTGTTATAGACGAGTCTCTTCTGTGTCTATCCCACTGCCCTAATGCGGATACACTGACTTCACACACCAAAACCATTATGCGAGTGTACTAGCTGCCCCAGCGAACCTTGTACCGCACAAAATTTCAATCTATTCAATATATATATTATAATAATATCCATAGATCACTAAAATAAAAGCCATTCGCCGAAAGGTTTTCGCGAACAAAACTGGGACATTATTCCCCGCTGAACAGAGTTAGTAAAAATTATAATTCTGCACATAACACTTTTGTATACGAAAGCTTATCCTGTCAATATAAATTTAACTCAATAAAATAAATAAATATTTCTATGTTAAAAACAAATCATAACCTATACGTTGCGGAAGACTAATAGCTATGTAAGAAAAAAAATTTCATCAAAATCCGTCCAGTAGTTTTGCGTTAGACGCACAATAGACAGAGAGTATTCTTTTTAGTTTTCATTCAATGTTCAGAATCGAACTCTTCTACAGTTTTATTATATGTACAGATGTAGGTTCCCAATTCTAAGGTGTGCAGTTTTCTCCACGATGTTTTCTTTGAGCTGTGTAGCGAATGATGATTAAATTTAACTTGTAAAACGCACGTAACAACACAGAGGGGTATGCCGGGATTTGAACCGAACCCCTTTGGAGGGGACGATTGAATTTCAAACCGCTAGCCTATCACTGATGTTTATAAATATGTACTAATAGACCTGACCACGCGTTGCCGTGGTTACATATGTTAAATCATATATATGCCAAATATGTCAAAATCCCGTACCATCATGTTAGTTCGACTGAGTGTTTTCCTATAAGAAAATATTGATTTTGCAATAAAGTAATCAGATTGTCAATTAAGAAACAAAATATCCTATCTTTTAAGTTGGATCAAATAATAGATATGTACAACATTTCATTGAAATCGGTTCAGTGGTTTCGGCGATTAGCGCAAACGAACATCGTGACACGGGATTTTTATATATATAAGAGATATGTACAATCTACATACAATCGTGTACACAGAGTATAAACTTTTACATACACTATGAAAGTCAACAGAACGCAATAGTCGAGAATAAATTGGATCTTGCATAAGAGAAATATGTAAAGGCGACACAGTACAAAACTTTCAGTAGCGAGTCAGTTTATAGTTTTGTAATAACATCTGACGATGTTTCGAGCGAGTGTCGTCCGAGATGTCGCACTTAGCGGAATGTTTTTAATAATTTAGCCACAGTACACAAAATCCTAAGCACTCGAGCTGCAGGAAGTAGCGTGTCTCAAACTTCTGAAACGCGCGCTTTCAGGGGTCATTCACCCGTCCAGACGTTGCCTTCTTTCTTACAAGAGTTAGTGCGCACCTGCTCCACAATCACACACCTTATTACCGAACCATAAAGCACATTACCACACGCGGGCTAGCTGAAAAGTTTGCTTAACGACCGACCTTGTACAATCCGTACAACTTTTATTTCCTCACGCTAAAGTTTATTTTTCTCTGTCAAAGATTGCGATATCTTAAGACTGCTCCCGTTTTCTTTTGACGTACTTGTTCAAAAAGCTGAATTTGTAGTCGACTTGACGGGAACGTTCGCCTGAAACAAATGAAGCTCTCGATTTAATTGGTGCAAACATTTCACTGAAAAAAACACCCCACTGTTTAAATTTCTTTGTTTAGACATATTACATGTTCTACTTATGTAACATTCGTTTAAATATGTACAGTGAGACAACTACTCTGCTAGGAGGATTAACTCTGAAGTATGGGTATATAGGTATTTTATTAACAATCTTATATAACGGAGCAAAAGTATTATTTGATATATTTATTTGTATTTATAATGAAAATAATTACAATGCTTCGATCGCAACCTTGGATAAGCATGATATGCTGTGCTTCCGCTTTTGATTTTTATTTCGAACCCACTGAGAATATAAACAAAGTAGCTAAAAATAACAGTGCAATTAAATGCATTAACTCGTTACTTACTAACGACCTTTTATACAAATTGTCCGTGTTAATGAATATTTATATTAATTTTAAGTATTGTTTCATGTTTAATTCTGTACCTACTCGACATTATAACTAGAATTTTGGATAATATCATGTTACGCGGTGTTAATTTAAACAGATCGTTATCAAAATGCGTCATTTTAATTCGGGAAACGGCATGAAATCATCTGTTTACAGGAACAACAGCGAAGCATGTACTCAGCTCACAAATAAATAATCACTCGGCTCACAAATAGTATTCATTTTCATTTATTTCACAAATATTAAGTACATTTTCAATTATCTCACAAATATTGCATTCATCTTCATTAATTTCACAAAAATTAACTACATTTACAATTATCCCACAAATATTACGTTCATTTACAATTATTGAGTTGTATAACACATATTCAGTTAACAACATTGCAAATCAGTTAATTTACAAATACATACTCTGCTTATAAGGACAAACATTTAATGCTTAACAATTAATACAAGTAGTCTTAAGTTTGTTTGGTCTTCGGGCCGGAAGTGACATTCTTGTTTAAGGAAATCTCTTTTCTTAGAACGACTGTCCCGCTGCGGCCGACTTAAAGAAATTGCATTTTATCCCTAGATATGGTATATTTTTCAACCCTTTCATTGTGGCACTACTGAACACGGGTCTAGTCTCAAAACGACTTCGCACACTTCAGAGTGCTTTATGGAAAACTCGAAGGTGTGCTGGTTACTCAAGATTCCCTTTGCCGTTATAGCAAGTGGTATTCCATTTTTAATTCAACAACGCATATAACTTTGTAAAAATAGAGGTGCGTCCTCGATTTTGACCCCAGCCCTCATAGTTGGTAACTGAAAACCAAACCACTAGACTGTCAACTCTCGTGGAATATTAGCATTTATGTAATATGCAATCTTTATAATTATTGTGAATGTGTCTTTAAAGAGCCCTTTAAATATCTATTCGTTGCGTGTCAAGGGCCCACCGGGCAGTTTTTTAACGAAAAAGAATAAACGATTCTTAACCAGAGAAAAAAGAAAAAAATGACCGTCTTCATCGTCTTGCAAAACTCCTCCGCGGACGGAAGCGTCGCGTGTCGAACTAACGAAACGATGCAAGTTCGTCGATCCCGCCGTATTTATTGCTTTTACTTTTTAATTTATCGCCGATCGAAGGGCATGCGAGTGCGGGAACTGCAGGAACTACGGGAAATGCGGGAAATGCGGGAACTGCGGGAAATGCGGGTGTTTCGTCGGCGAGTGCGGATTGCGGAACGCCACTGACACTCACGTCAACTACGATGTGTTTAAGTCGATTACATCAATGTCCAGTAGAGAACCATAAACAGCACAAACATTCCGTTGAAGATAGAGAACAATAATAATTGGAACAATTCTTCACGCGACTATCTGACACACAACTCGAAAAACATTATTAACTTACCGATGTGGGGTTAGTTCAAAATGTTTTCCTTCCTCGATGTGGCGAATGATATTTAAAACGTTATAAAACTTCATAAAGCCAAAACGTGCCAGGATTTCCAGCTTATCTCTAGACTTATTAGTACATACCAATAGTCTCATTTTTTTGGAAATATCTAAACCTTGAGTTAATTTAAATAAATAATTGTACCCAATTGTATATTATTTCAGTGACAATTTTCATCGACCTGGAACATACGTTACTTATACGAGTATCTCTCATTAAAATACATCTGAAGTATTGAATATTAATTATCTGTTTTTCAAATCACAGATAATATAAAGACATAGATAGATGGAGCTACTTGATATAGCGATGTGGTAACAATGATTGAAGACTGCACTCGGGGTATAATGAGCGGTTCTCGCTGCGTCAGCGGCCATGCATAATCTGGTAAAAATAGACCCCTTGTCTCTGCTCGAGAGCCGTTGTCTATGGCACCGACTTTTTTCTCGTCTCAATGAGGCTCTATTATGCTCTACAACACGGATAAGGGCGTGATTTTTAGATTTTTTGCGCCATATAGGTATGACAATTTTCGATTTTTTTTTTAAGAAAAGTAATTTAAGTCGATGAATATTATAGTTAGGGGAAAGGATTCATTTATTTGCTGAATGTAATGAAACAAGCTATATTAATTCTTAATATTTAAAATTGCAGCACATTCAATGTACAAAAATGTTATACGTATACATATTTATTAGAGTTTATTTATATTTGTAACGTTTGTTGAATAAAACCGTGAAAAAATATAGTGAGGTTGATCTCTCGATAATTTTTCAAAGCTTTAAAAATACAAAAGTGACATGAAATACCATTCCAACGTCCGCTACGATTAGGGCTGCCACAAAAACATGACGAAATTAATGAAACACTTTAAAGTAGGACGCTCGAAATATACTTGTCGTTAAATTTTGTTACTGATTAAAATGATAATTTACTTTGTAACGAATATTTACGAAGTATTTTTAATATCACCCAAATCACTACGATATTTTATTCATATTAAATGAATTATCATTGTATTTTTATAACTGTATTCTAATATTGAAACTACGATGAAAATTTAATCTGAAAAGATCCAACAAAATGTATGAACAAGTCCTATTGCTGTAAACGTTAACCCTAACTCGCGTTCCATTGGCGTTCTTATTATAATTAACTGAAAATAGATCTGTCCTTCTCCATCCCGACACATTTATATACTGCTTATCCGCTCGCACCTCATAATTACTAATTATAGATGAAATAAAAGAAACAACCGACATTACTCATAGAAATTAAGCAATTTGATTTTCTCTACGACTTTTAGTTCGACTGTATTTATAGGAACTCTTACTGCATAGCGTAATGGTTAAATAGGTATCGTGAAAGTATCAAACCAAGTTCTACCCCAATTTAATGTTTTAACGCGTCTAATGAAAAGTTTACGATCTGTGAAAAACAAGCAAAGAGCCACGCGGTAATCGTGCTAATACACATCCATTATCGTTATAAGCATTTGTATGTGCTTTTTAACGTCAAATAGTCCTCAAATAACAAAAGTCCGACAAACTAGCAATAGTAGGTAGGTACTTTTCGAAATAAATTTGCCTTAACCCCTTGAAAAGACTGTGATAGCTCAACAGTCTATTTCAGGGGTTTATATTTTTAATCCTGACCCAAATCTGCGTTAACTTGGTTTATGATTTTAAAGTAAAATGTCTCTTTGTCAAAATTAAAGGAAGAAACATGCGGAAAAAGATAAAAGTTAGAAGATCCGTGTCCACCGTAGGATAATAAAGTTGGTGGTGGTGATGATGAAATTATTGACAATATATCATCAATTACGCACACGAAAATATTGTAATAACACACTGATGTCTAAAGAAGATGATGTATAAAAGGTGTGAAAAACCATAAAGGCTTAATAATTGCTACGGTAAAACAATACTAACTTTAACCACATCCACCTAATCATGTACCTGGAGTATTCTATTCTCCGCAACTTTACTAATGTACGGGAAATTGAAATTATTGTTCATAAGTTTCCGACCTCATTCTATTTATCGCATCGTTTACTAACACGGGTACATTGTAAAACTGAGTAAAAGCCCCAGAACTAGCGCTTATTACGTTTGATAGCTAATTAAAGCGCAATTCCTACGACCGTTAATCATATTTATATCAATAAGCATAGAAACACAATAAGTTACTAATGTTCTCTCTCAACACGACAAGGTCACGCGCGATTTATCCTTCCGAGAAGTCCGCTAGCGGCCGTGACTCGGTGACTCATACTAGTCTCAGTCGATCGTATATTGATTGCAATAATAATACTAATGATAATGATCATTATCATGCGAGCTTTGCTTACAACTTGACAATCGTTTTATCAAACCTCCATTTTAATATGGGAGATATATAAAAAACGCTGTTAATAAAAAAGTGTATTGGTGAAAAAATGTTAGAAAGAAGATGTGTGTAAAAATGTGTGTCTGTGTAAATGTAACACAGATGTTGTGTGTAAAAGTAAATATATTTTCACGCATGCAATACGCATAACACTTTTAAGCGTTAGTCCTTTATTTTTTAAATATTGACAAATTACAACTTACCATACTTACAATATGTATAATTAATAATAATCGTAATTTTAGATTTTAAACATAGTCATATTATTTTCGTATATATTTTATTGGGCTTATTACAAAATTATTAAGCGTTCTGACATATAATTCCAGACGCCATCATATTTAATAATTAAATATATCTCAGAATTCATCACGCTTAATGATTCAAATTCTTTCTTCGGTTTTCCTTAAATGTTTACCATATTTCTAACAATTCTGGGTTTTGGATTTTCAATTATAGACAATTCTCATTCGACCATTTGTTAGTATTTATATGTATTATGCTAATATTTTAAGTTTAGTTATTGTTAGCGAAATATTAATCGTATTCGTCTGTCACTTCGAAATTTTGAATATTGCGCAGAGTTTAATTTCAAAGTAGGAAAACAAATCAAAATATACTAGTGTGGGTAGTTAAAACGTATTAGGAAAAATTAATGACAATTCCAAAAAACAATGTTTACAATTTTATACAGGAAATGTTTTTTAATCATTTGCATAAAACACTGTTTACCGAATAAAGGTTAAAGGCGAAGGTAATATTATATAACGTATTGTTGTAAACACTTGAATGCTTATTTGCTTTTATTGCAGAAGCTCACAGATAAATTTCCCTCGTCTATAAACATTAGTGAAACCAGTTGATCTGCTGTATCGCCCTAGCTGACTTCAATGTTGATAATGAAATACTTAGCAATTGTATGACGTCAATGTAAAGTCAAAATGCATCAAACACGTATCCGTTCGCATTAATATTCATAAAGACGTTTAGAGGTCGTTGCAGCGTTTACAGTTTTTTATAATACGATTCGTACACCGCTACTACATGTCAACAGTTTTATTCTATTCACCACAGATTAAAACAGTCATAAAAATGAGGAATTATTGTATTTTTAATAATTTATAGCACAATTATAATTCTACTGCTCTAAAATGTGTGGGTAATTATTAAAACAATTCGCACCAACATTAATTGTCTAACTACATTACATTAAAATCACAACGAGAAAACTAAACTTTAGCCGTAAATCAACTCCTTGCATCATAAAACTTAAAAATAAATAACGAATGAAAGGCATTTTCATTAGAGATCACAGTGAATTCTTGCATTAATTTTAATAAGCGTCATTTCGTTAATTTACAAAAGAAGTCAATAAATAATTTCGGGATGTAGAGGGGACTGAAAATTTGATATTTGAACTCTTAGAAGGTCATCAATTCAAGCACAAAGTAGGTAGGCTAATGCTAATACGTATATCTGACACCACTAGTAATGTCAGTAACTTACACTTCTTGTCAAACATTAAAGGATCGCGAATAATAATGACAAGTTCGTTCATAACATCCTTATGATTACGATTTAAAAGTGACTTAAAGTTATATTTTTTATCTGTAACGTGTAAATCGTTGGAAATAAATGAAATATATGAAATCTGTGTATATGTATGTAAAAATGTAAGTTTAAAATAGTCCGAGCCGTTAGTAAGCTTGAGGTAAACGCCGATGTTTTCGAAATATCATCCAAAAATCCTGTACGTCCTGCTTCTTTATTTTGATCAAATCAACGAAGCGTATGCAATATTTTTAATCTGTGGAGCGAAACGTCAATTAGACTGGACGCGTTTCGCGCCAAAAGTGACGTTTGGCGAATCTTCAAAATGGCGTCAATGAGTAATTAGAGTGAGGCTTGCAATAACTGGCCATAAAGCAAAGACGCATCGGTGACGCGGCGCGCTATTTCCGTCGGCGTCGCCCCTCGACAAATGCTAATGTCCTCTAGGACACTCCAGCCGCTCCCGTTCGTGTCACGACTATCCGATTATGATACACCTACAAACGATTTGCTGTGACCCCTAAACCCGCCATTGTGGGCTAGTATAACGTATTCACTACCCTTAAAACATTCCCTTTTTAGGGTTTTCATTGATTCAAAGGACACCTTGTGATGGTTTGTTAAAACAGATTGGTTGGCGAAGCAATATTTCATTTACACAAGTGGATCTGGATTATATTTGGGTGAGAGATTTATAATTGTATTTGCGTTATTTAGATTTGTGTTTATAACATTAAGCGCTAATAAAACTGAAGCTTTTTTATGCTAAAAGTTTAAATTACGTTTAAGAATAATAGCGTAATATCATGAAGCTATTTTATTATTACCATCAGCACCAACCGTCTAAATGGGTCATATCTGAGATTGAAACAAGCAAGAATGGGTTCGAACCACGGCTTATTAAGAACAACAAACAGGTTTATAATAAATACCTTGAATGCATCGGAATTTACACATAGAGCCACAATTCGCTTAGAAAGCTTTTAATTAGCACGCATAAAATTGCTTTTTCGTGTTACGATGCGATTTAGGTGCGGGGTGTCCAGTACATTTATTTCAGGCATAACAAAGTGCAAGCATGTTACATCGGCTGTATTAAACTTTTATTGCCCTTACTGCCATTCTTCGGCCGCTGCGAGTGTGCGAACACGCCATTAATTAAACCCGAAACCATTTAAAAGATTTATTATATTTATTCTGAAAATTTTAAAAGATTACACGGCTACTGCATTTATGCGACACTTTGGACACTCGTAACATCGTCGTGATATATTTCAACAGAAATTAGACCACAGTCTATCACTATAGTTTTATAATGTTTAACAAGTAATCCTGTGGTAGTGTTACTATTAATCCCAATCCCACGGTCTTATTAAAGCGTGGTTGTAGACGTCCACGGGTGGTTTAAAAGTAACCTGTCTCCTATTTTATATCGCACATCCTCTGATAAACTGTCGTAAGACAAGAAACCGTCGTTTTGAGATAAAAATGCAGTTTGATTTCATTTTGTATTTGTGTTTTTTCGTCTATCGATTGAAAAAACCGCCACAATTTTAGTATGCGTAATTCACAAAAGATGGCGGTGATGACTGTTTTTCGCCTACCGAAAACGATATGAAAAACACGTTTTTCTCAAAACTCGGTTTTATGTGTTATGACAATTTTTCGCGAGGATGTGCGATATATGTACATATCAAAAGAAATATTGAGGAAAAGTCTAGATGCACACGTCTATTATGCTGCAGTATTTTCTTCACCCCTCTGAGTAGGCTCGAGATTTCGCTGCGATGACACATACTCGGGGGAAGGTCAGCCCACGCCAGCAGGCAGCGCAGCACAAGTGGCCCTTAACCTTATCCGCATCTAAAGACACGTTGACTAATTTCAACGATGATTGTATGCTCGTCTCATTTACCCCTCAGACGGGCATATAACGTTAAATATGATTCATGTAAGTTCAACTTGTAACTTGTTCAAGTTGTGTAAGCAACCCCATATTTCCACCATCTTTATCTTTGCTTTTTTAACTGAATTTCTGAAATTTTTCATGAGTATTATTAGATATATTATACATTTTTACAATAACAAAATTTGCTATCGCTCAAAAACAATTCATTCTTTCAAATTTTCCCGCGCAAATACACTTATTTTTCGTGACCTTTTCATTGGTCCACTCTTGGACACGGTTCCCCTCTCATAATGAGCGAGCCTTGGACCACACTGGCCAAGTGCGGATTGGCGGAATTCACACACCTCGGAATCACTTAGCTACTCTAGATGTACAGATTTCCTCACGATGTTTTCCTTCACCGTTATAGAATAGAGAATAGAGAATAGAATACTTTATTTGCATAAATGTGGTACAATTGATGGTACATTTTTTTGCTAAGTTCTCACATTTGCCATAGTTTGGCGTGCAAATTGAAAATTTCGATTACATGTTAATAGTACTGGCTTTAATATTATCAATTTATTTAATATTATTTAAACAATCATGTTACTTATAAAACTACATCCTCCCTGAAATACTCCCTAATATCGTACAGATTCAGCCCCAACAACATTGTTTTTAATTTGAGTTTAAATTTAGCTAAAGGCAACCGTTTTAAATCTGTAGGTAATATATTATACAGTAATTACATCTGTTATAATCCTACATGTCTTGTCCCATTTCTATTTTTAAAGTTGCAATATATTTCCTTCATTTTCACTATATAAATATACACCAATTAATTCATGTCAAAAATTGGCAATTTCATAGTGTTTTTTTTTAACTATTCGTTTGACCAATTTCCCCCGAGACATGAGATTATTTTATTCAGTGGATACCTATGCGACATCCCTCCCCTTAGTTGGAAAGGTTATGGTGACGTTGTCGTGTTATGTGTTTTACTAATAGCCTGATACTGTCTTGCCGGAGCATGATATATCGATTTATCATATAATTATATTATAATTTTTTTTTTTTAAATAATGTTCACGTAAAAGCCCCGTAGTTTTCCATGAATGTGTATCCCGTTCCCGTGTTTGTGTAAATAGGTGTACTTATATAAAATAATCTCGTTACGTACATAAAGAATGTTCTGTTTTTTTTTTCTCTTACATATTTGAAATGGTACATACCCTTGAAAGCATACATCTATATAATGCAACGATTTAGATTGCTCCGCTCGGGCGATTGTGATGTTCTTTTCATTAAAATATAACGAAAGCATTTGATATAGCGACCAATATGAGATAACGTTAACGGTAATAGCATCGATTCGACCACAATCCTACAGCATATATTATGTATTATATAAAATACATAATAAGCATCCCCGCATAATCACAAACGCCCGTGCATCCGATGAACCTATTTAGTATTAGTGCCACATACATTATAGTGTGATCCGTTCAATGACATCCAACTTTTTTTTTTCTCCACCCCCGCCCCCGGCCTGCCGCACACCCACACCACCTCCATGATCGCCGATGAAAATTAAAAAATAAAAAATAAAAAATAAAAATAAAAAAAAAATTATAAAAAAAAATGCAAACCGTACTACACATTTAAAATTGCATCGTGTTTATGTCGTGTTGACTGCATGATGTATGGAAGCGATACCGGATTACGATATATTACATTATGTTGTCCCATAAATGTGTATACGCTTGTGTAAATTGTCACGTTGGAAACCGAGAACACGACACACCGTACATACCAACCGTTGTCGATCGTATGTTGGGACCGACGCGGGTAGAAGCTAAAAAGCAGCAGAGGAAAGGGAACCAGCGCAAGAGCCTCACCGGTATGTATACCCCTTTGCTAGATCCCATCGCTTTCAGTATGCGTACATACGTCATTTATATACATTACATACGATTAACACACGTGCATAATTATTTATAAGCTATCGTTCACAATTTTGAAATTAAATTTAGAATTCAAAATAATAGCGAACGATTAAAGCATAATTCTCGTTGATTTTTTAAAATACGAACGGTAAGTCTTAATTCGAAAATGGAACTCTTTCCCAACGGCGTCTATATTGTTTTTTACGTGTCAAAAATTTTAATTAACTAAATTCTCTTTAAGAATCGCAACGCATGTGGGTAGGTTTATTAACGATATGTTACATCACCTCTGTAATAATAGTTATGTTAGTTAGTTAGTTAGAGGTAGTTAAAAGTTAGTGTGATATTGTATGGTGCGTGCAGGGGATTCGTACCGCTGCCTCGTGGTGTTGGAGCCTGGAATTAAATATCACTAATCTATCATCGCTATACCGGCATGCCATTGTGCAAAGAAAAATTACACTTGTTTTCGATTATTCCTTAATTATTACGTATATTTAATCGTATGTATGTATAAAGTACGCCTAAAGAGCCCCGCGTATGCTAAGGGCCAAATATATATGCCAAATGAACACGCCTAATGTACTTTTAGAAGTCCAGCTAACGCTTTGATTTTCGAGAGCTTCGAGCTTCGGACCAGCCTTTCTTGACCTCCAATGTGCTCTATACAGTACAGCACATCCACAATACAGATATTAATAGACCCTATTCGGTGCGTCCACAGTGATTTTGCATTTCACAACGGCGCGTGACTGACTGAAATACTCGTTTAAAACGTGATAGTTTTAAAAGAGATCAGTGATTTTTTCGAATCAGAAATGAATTGTTTCATAAATTACATAATGGATTTAAGAAAATATAAATATTAATCAACCATTATTATGTTATGCATACGAAATACTTTTTTTATTACACAACGGTCAGTGTTACCCGCGCGCCGTCGTGATTTGCAGATTAATTACAATACAAACCAATTGAAGGTCAGCTAAATTGTAGTTAGACGATAAAATTTTAAAATAAAACCGATAGTCGAATACAGACTAATATCATTTCATGCATTGCATAAACCCCTTTATTACACAGCATATTTCTTCTCTGAGCAACTAACGTAGAATAATAATGCATCTTTTTGAATATTCCACTTTGTATTAAAGAGTAATTTTATTATGAATATTTAATTTTTTGGATTTTTTTTTCAATATAAAGCAAGAACTACTTGCGTCTTTCACGCACCTCTCTTCTCTTCTTCTTTTACTCTCTCTTTAGTGAATTGTTAACGTTGTAATTCTTTTTCTATCTCTTACTGTATGTATCTAATCTCTATGCGTTCGTTGTCTGTCATTTGGCGCTTTTGATATAAAATTTGGCTGAATAATTAAATTATTTCTTAGACATTCTGTTTATGGTATACTTAATGTGAATTCTTTTCTCGTTGTACTCGTATTATATTAGAATTTTTGACCTTATGTCAAACGATTGAATTCTCAATGCTTATATACGAGATCCAATCAAAAGAAAACTTACTCAGACAGGATATAATATCTTTTTATACGGGTAAAGGTCAGGAAGATTGCAAAATTATGGGTATTATTTGCACAGATATGAATACGTTTAAGAGATTTTACAGAATTATCAGTCCAATCCATATTTTGCCCAACAAAAGTAACCAGTGAAAAAAAAGTAATAAAAAAGCACACGGGTGTTGAACTTTTTTTTTGTATTAGAATAGAGTAGCAATCGAGCAGGCAGCAGTCACAAGTGGCCGCTGCCGCCTACGGACTGCTAACAGGGCCGTAAGGATTGTAGGGACTTTAAGGAGAGCGTATATATAGCGTATATCATAACTAGCATAGGGACTGTAGGGCTGAAGGGACAGCGTATATCAAAAGCATATCATATAGAGCGTATATATAAAAAAAACAAATATCAGAAGCGCCGAACGACACGACGACAACGACGGCGCGATCGCGATGCGGGAGGTGTGCGAGTGTGTAAGTGTGTCGGACGACGGGCAGGTGAGGACGAGCCGCCGGCGGCGCGGAACAGCCACGGCGCGAACCACGCGCGGCCCGACGACAACCACGTGCCGGCGCCGCCCGCCGACAAGCCCGCGGCCGAGGCGAGCCACAAGAAGGAGAAGTCCGTGCTGCAGGCGAAACTCACCAAGCTCGCTATACAGGTCAATTAGTATTCTTACTGTTGGCGTTGTTATTGTTGTTGTTATGGATACGGAATTGTCGACTCGGGGGCCGTTGCCTCGTCAGATTTGCCCGGTTAAGGAGGGGATCCTCGACGCCCGAATTCCCAACGAACGCGCGCCATCAACGCCGACGCGCGAGAAGTCGTAGTAGTAGTAGTACTATAGATACGGGCCAACCGTAGATCGCGGT
>DWGJ01003169.1:0-13942 GCA_018246895.1 Aspitha aspitha aspitha | reverse complement strand
CTTCCAAACCTGCCGTGCTTCATCTACATTCATCACTTTCTTGATGTTCATGCATACACGCCGGTTTCGGACGCTCTTGACTCCCCCATCAGCCAATGTATTTGGTCGCGACAGGACAGTCTTGGTCTCCCTTAGCACCTAAAGCATTTAATAAAAAATTTTCATGTATTGCAAACTACCAGTATTTCACTTCATATAATGTATTAAGTTTTATTTACCTGTTGACAATTTGGTATATTTTAAGTAAGTAGCAAGACCCGTTATAAATCCGGAGTCATGCTGAGTACACTTTCATTTAAATCGTTATGTAACATCCCGGGCGATTGAACACAAGGGATGCGCAGCGTGCAACGTATTAGCATAGGACATTCGATTATTTCATGTTATATTACGCAACATGATCAAGGTGCATCTGTTAACTATTACTTGAAGACTATGAAATTTGGGAAGTTAGCAATGTGATCTACCATTCAATAACGATGTAGTACTATGTCGGATGTGGTGAAATATGCTTCAGACTTTTTCCAATTAATAGCGGTGTTCCTTGATCTTGAAAATACGTAATATAAGATTAGTATAACATTATTTTTCTTTTTTCTACTCTTCCTTCTTTGGTCTATCTTGGGTCCCGGCTCACGATATTGTAATATCATTGTGACGGAAATGAAGTACTGCTTACAAACGGTCCTTGTTTCTCCAGTTTAAAGCGTATATAAATCTTTATTTTAGTTTGACGGTACGCAAGTTGTACAAGAATAAATTCTTGCGACGTAGAAACTTAATATTGAATTTTAATCTTGTCTATTCATAGTAACTCGATAAATTGTAAACTCGCGTATATATTACGTAGAAGAAGAACTTCGTCCGACATTATCGTGACCATAATTTCGGTTTGTCGAATTTGGAAATACAAAGTTGTAACGAGTATATCGGCGGCTGGAATCGACGAGACGATGACCAAAGTTTTTAGCTAGCCGCGTCATTTATGTTTTTACGTAGGTGGGTTCTGTGAAAGTAGTGACGTCACCTTTTTCATGAGATCTTTGAGTAAGCTTAAGGTTTCGTAAGATTTGCTTGAGTGAGTCTATTAATTATTTTTTTATAATATTGTTTCACAATTTGCATGATATTTAATTCTATGTAGATGTATGTAACGACAGTTTACAGTTAATATTGCAGATATGATAGATTTGATATGTTTCTATATTAAAAGTAAAATATTTATTATTAATTGATTTTGACATATTGATGGGATAAAATGGAGTTTTATTTACATGTTACTCGTAAATTAAAATGTTTACTCTATAGTAATTACCTTTCTTATTTTAATATTACTATCATTATATATAACTAAAAAGTAGATAAAACCAATTCCAATAATAAGAAGTGTGTAATAATAAAAATTAAAAATAAAGCGTAAAAATACAGCAAATGTGCTTAAATATCACCTTTGACACTCAATCCCCACCTACGCAGAAGAGTACCGCAGCGTCAACGCTATCGCTAGAAATAATGTACAGGGAGAATTGTATGTTATACTAA
Source organism: Aspitha aspitha aspitha (assembly GCA_018246895.1). Lineage (NCBI taxonomy): Eukaryota > Metazoa > Arthropoda > Insecta > Lepidoptera > Hesperiidae > Aspitha > Aspitha aspitha. The sequence continues at coordinate 12,400 of DWGJ01003169.1, read as the reverse complement.
TATTAATACGCGAATGTCATCAATTTTCCCAGCAATGAAAAATTTCCATTCGTAATTTTACGGGGGAAAAATTTTGGAGCAATATTATTTTGAGTAGAGATTGTGGGGTAAGTGGCGTGACGACGGGCACCCAGCCGTGGGCGGGCTGCGCCGTGCGCCGCGGCCGCCGGCGGCGCGCCGCCCGCCAGTAGCCGCCCGCCGCCGCGCCAGTCGCACGTCCCTCCGGCCCAGCTGCGTCCCGGCGCTCCGCCGCCGCCTCTCGCCTCTCGCCTCGCGCTCCAACCCCACAACAACACCGATCCTCGAACCCTTATCGTACTATGTGTCTCTGACCGTTCGACGGTGACACCGCTCCGCGACGCACCACCACGCGATCTGTAAGTTCTCCACTTTTGATTCGTATTTGGGCTCATCAAGTTTTCCTCAACGACAGCTTCTATGACACTTTACGCTAGAAAGTTTATAATGTTGTTGGCTTTTATTCTTTTCAGTTGCTATTATTTATGTTTACAGGACTTTTATAGTGGTTTTTAAATATTTTGTATACTTATCATTTAGTTCATATTCATACATAAGCAGCGAGATGTTCATTTAATTTAACTGTTATGTTATGTTCAAGTATTATTAAAAACAATTTTTTCATTTAGAATTTTCATTTTCCTGTACCCATATTTCCTTATGGTATTGTATTGTAATTTCACAAACTGTTCAAATAATTCATGCCTATTGCTGCATATGTAAATATTAAACGTAAAGGACAAAAGGATGAAATGTTGATAAATAAAATAAAATAAGTGTAAAATTATTTCTCAATTTAATTAAAATTGTAATTAAACAATTTAATTTAATTGTATTGAAGTAATTCTCATATTACTTTTGCTAATAAGGATGAATGAAAATATTTAGCTTTAAGTAATCGCACTTTTCTTCATCTGAATATTCACAATATAATTAAAATATTAAGACATTGTTTTTAACTTAATTCTTAAATAACCCAACGAATATATCTAATAGTATTTTGAAAAAATGGGCCACATCCTCAATTTTATTTAAACATTTGGCTACAACGTTCACGCCTTCATCTATATATTTTATTACAAATATGCAATTTGCGAAATTAAGTGATAAAATTTGATAAAGTAAATGTCTGCTATGAGATTTGTACATGACACGTAAGAATTTAAATAAACACTTTTTTATATTGTTCAGTAAAATTCGATTCAATACAATTTTCAAATAGTCCAATGAAGTAAAATTATACGTAAACAAAATATCAAGGAGAAAAGAAATTATGTACATAATATGTATTTACCGGAGAAATATTCTTGAAAAATAAACTAGGTAATAATAAGTGCTTCGTTGCCGTTTCTAGTGATTACCCATCTTCCGTATTTATTTTTACACACATTTCATTGCATAACATGTTAAATAACTGATGTAATTTTGTGGATGAGTTTTATCCACAAAATTACATTTTCAACAATTTTCTTTTGACCTTGCCCAGTATCTATATACAAGCGAATAATTTTTTTGTTACAATAATATAAAATATAATGTACAATTAGACTGTAAACAATAAATCACAACGATTTTATAAATCAATAATGTCCAAAGAAGAAACGACACCGAGCAACATGCAATGATGTTGATTGAGAAAACATTATAATAACCATCATGATGTTAAACCAGAAACGCTTTATTTATTTATTTCCCAATCGATGAAAGGATACGCACCAAACGTCAATAGCCCCTCAAAATTGTATTCAGCAAACATTTTTGTGTCGTCAGCTTTGTTTGCATAGGCAATATCGTATGAGACGTAACCCGACACACGCGACCTGAGTTGACATTTGCTCAGTCCAATGAAGGATAAAGGAATAATACATAGTCGAGCAAAGAGAATTTAGAAATTTCATCTGACGGGTGACCTCCGCGTATGTTCAAATGCTCCAAATTATCCCCTGTAGGTATAATGTAATGAAGTGCGTGTGGGCTTTCATTTAAAACTTGAAATGGGATGACTTCTAAGTAAGTATAAACCATCATTTGAATTCATTAATTGAAACTACAAATTATTCCAGTCGTATGAATTTTAATATGTATATATAGATGTTATATCAAATTTTAATATCTACTACCTACACTTAACTTAAACCGATCTCAACTATAATTTACAAATAAATCTGTATTTTTTAATTTCGAACAATTTATGTGCAACGTTCCTATGTGCTTAGTAGCTTACAAACAAATGAGTAAATAATTATACGAAATAGGTTGTTACCTATATAAAAATATAAGAAGCCAAACTAACTGACATGACACGGGCTCCGACAGTGTTTGAAGTTCGTGCTTTCACTAAAATGTTGCAGCTTATTTTACAAATAAATGCCGATATATTTGGTACTATATACTAGTCTGCGCTGCATCATGTCTCATCATACATAATAGGTACATATATCAATTTGCAAGGCAAAGGTAAGCTATCGACGTACAAAAATTCGAACTAAATTATTTACAGTTTTTGGTACATACTTATTTGTTTATGGTTTTATTTACTACCTTTGACCTTTTGACGCTGCAAAAATCAATGAATGATGACACCGAAAGAGCCGCCGGCCACGTCTGTGACGTAGTTTTGTTAGTGTATCAAGAAAAAAGCGACTATAATAGATTATAATAGTTCTACATTTAGGTTTACCGGCATATAGTTATTTATCGCAAAGATGAAACGAAAGGTTTTTTCAATTTACCGTAAATTACCTAAGTATTTTATTTTCGTGAACAGTTTGAACATGCTCACCGACATTTGACTTATCTTTCAAATTACCGTTGTTTTACGATATTAAAATCATACAGATCATTTCACCGTGTGTTGCAAGATTGATTTATATTTTTACAATTTACTTACGCAAATAAAAATCAATTAGTTTTTAATATTCATTAGGCAATTGCCTAACGAATAACGACCAGCGTGTTGAAATTATAACAAGTAAAGACGATAAAGCAGGAAACTGCATACAAGACGTTTATTTTTTATGTAAGTTTAAAAAATATATTATATTATTAGGTATTTTATTATTATTTTTCTATAGAAGAAAAATTTTGTTTTCCAGACAAGTTAGCAAATACCTCTTATTATTGAAACATACTTATAAGAAATTCAAACACTCTTGCAATCGCGGTTTTGTTAAGAGTCAATCTAAATATGTGTTTATTTTTAAGCCAACATTATTATTTAATGATGGCAACATACCTGTAGGGATTCATAGCAGTTTTCTGTTACCTTATTGTATTCGAGCTTCATGTTATTTTTGGATGTTACTTTCAGTTGTCGTTATCAATGTATATTACGCCAATGTTTCACTAATAAAATGTCAGCTACAACACTACACATACATATAAATATTGTCCACACCAATCTAGGTCATATTTTTTTTTTATATTTTTGTAATAACATAATCTGGCTTACATAAACGATTTTTATTAAATATGTGAATAAAAAGAAGGTTTGGGAGCTACTCTTATTAGGCTTTCTTATTAGAGTTTCTTAGTAAATGTGTTTGAAGCAACTTGTTGAAGACACTACGCATGTGTAATGCGTGAAGACTGTACAACTTTCCTCAACCTAACTTGTTGAGGATATATAGATCATTTCGCCATTTTACACTCCACATTAGAAAGCTGCTAGGGAGAAAGAAAAACAGAAAAACAAATGCGCTTGTTCCAATTGTTTCTTCTATGTTGAACTTGTACTTAAACATTAGAAACATATCCACGATAAATTCCTATACATACATAGTACATCATTTTAACGCACAACTTGAACAAAAAGTAAACGAAATGTTTCCCTAAATGTAATGTATCTTTAATCCTTCTTATAAATTCATGACAAGGTTACTGAAAATATTAGACTGCAGACGTACGTAAGAGAATACGACAGAGAGGTTCTGTATTACACCTGCTTTTCGACGATTACATTGTTCTTAGAGCAAACCATTTTTGAGCAATAGAAGCAATAGACTATGTTAATACCCCATCATAAACCCTTTACGTGATACTGTATTCTTTGCGTTTCTTTATTAAACTGCCTAGCTCGTGTAATTTATACATATATACTCGTACACACTGTATTTATATATGACCGTTTGTTAGTTTTATATTATAAATGTGTACAATAAAAAATATATAAGTATGAGAATAATAAAGGCAGTTTTTATATTTCTTTGAAGATATCTATGTATACTTAATATTATAAAGCTGAAGAGTTTGGTTGAACGCGTTAATGTCAGGAACTATTGGTTCGAATTGAAAAATTATTTTTGTGTTGAATAGTCCATTTATTGATGAAGGCTATCGACTATATAACATCACGCTATAACCAATAGGAGTGGAATGTTGTTCGACCCTTTTTATGGTCCACTGCTGGACCGGATTTCACGGGCATGTGCCATCAAATATAACTTTTAAATTGCATACCCTTTAAATGCTTTATCGTTTTGTTCACTGCCCAATTTACAAGTGCGTTTGTCCGGAGTTAAGCTATTCAAATTGCTAGTAAAGCCAGTAAAAACTTTAAAATGATTACTTTGCTTCAAAAACTAATAAATAAATTTACCTAGTAGTATTCGTATATCACAAGAAACATGGCAGCAATCACCATTAATAAATAGCAAAGTAACGAGACCATGAGGATTGTAATGTAGCTTAAATTTATCCAGACTTTACATAACTTAATTACGAGTTTGTACATCGCATTATCGAGTAATCAATGGGTGATACTGATTACAAACTACGTCGAACTTGAGGTAGTCAGATTTTTGCACCGAACAAAAATGTACTAGTGGGTACCTAATACATATATTTGTGCTGTGTTAGCTACGATTCGCTTTGTTCAGCTACGCAGGTTGTCTTTTACAGGATCGATACCCATTAGGTGAAAGGAATGCTCGGGTGAAATCCGTACTCAGTAACTAACACCTTTGTAATGCGGTCCGTTTCTATATCATCACAAAAATCTTTTGCGACTTTGCGACTTAATACGTTTCGATAATTGGCTTTTACATAAAAGTTTATTAACTGTATTGTTACTGTATTACCATCCAATATTTTGCAAAAAAATACCTGTGAAATCCAAAAACAATATTAAAGTAATATTTTCTTTTCTTATATATGTAAATGTATTTTTAAATAAAGTACACATATCCTTAATTTTGAGCAAATATTACGAAATATTTTTTTTACTGATTTATATGTACTAACTTGGGCATATTCAAAATACAAATGAATAGGCACTTTCCAGGGAAGCATGCTGCATCCTTGACTACACCCCACATTTTGAACTAACTATTTGTATCTGTAACCCTGTTCTGTTAAAATCTTAACGAGTACTTTTATTATACAAAATCGGGAAAATATTCCACATCGCAATATTATGTTAATTCACGCAAAGCAAAACTTTGATATGCTGAGTAAAAATCATATAAAATTGCAGACGTATAAAATATATGACACCAGAAACGGCCGAAGGCGGGAAGCCACCGTTTCATAATACTGTCATATAATGCTAACATAAGGATAGTATAGACATATGTATAATACTACTTCAGTGGAAGCTATCTTAGATAGTTCAGGGGTCGTCTATACGGGAATGACATTCATGTACCTATGCAAGCAAACTTTCCACTGCAAGCTCCAAGCTCAGCGATGCTTTATAATGAGATTCCAATCACTGTTCGAACAATTCAATTGCTAGCCGATGTGTCTAAATTGGACACTTAGCTACGAAGTACATTAAATGGTTTGTGTGTTACAGCATCAGCTTCTCGATGAAATCGCTGAAATTTCTTTTTGAATTTTTTGCATTTGAACATCTTACTTAAAGTTTTCATAAATATATCTACTGTATAAAAATGTTTAAAAGGTCAATTTTTAACACTAAAAATGATTAAATTGAATAAAGGTGATTCAATCTTCCGTATTAAGATGCTATCACAGTAAATCATTTCTCCATTGTGGCAGTCTCAATGTAGTTACCAGATTCCCTTTATATGGAAAGAAAATTCCATTAGTCGTAGAAAGGGCACTTTTTTTCAAAGGACGCTTTAAAAATATTCACTTTTAGAGTTCCATTTTTACCCGACTACGGAGGGTTATGGTTTTGACCGACATGTAGTCGTATGTATGTATATGCTCATCTGTTTCCCAATAACTTCTGAAATACTAACAATAATTTGACAACTAAGGAATCGTTGGAAGTCTTTTAAACGCCCACTGGTTATAGGCGATGCTATTCACGTCACGTTGCGTACCGTCACCTGTAACTCTTTTGGCGTCCCACTTTTTAAATGTATATTATGATTTGGTTACTTACAAATAATGGCAAACCTTAAAGAAAAGCCATTGTTTTTAATCACATACAGACACTACAATTTCATTTATGTTTTGCTACTTTACAGGTTAACTAAAAGTTTTTTAGTTGTAATAGCTAGTTTTTTCTTATGCTCTTACTAACCATTTTCTTAATATTGAGAAAACATTATTATCCTATATCAGGAGCAATAAGTCGGCAAGATACTAAAAATAGAAATCAAATAATTTCTTCGCTCGTCGAATCGTATTTCTGCGAGGAAAACTATTGGTATTCTAACTTTGTTACAACATACAGAAACAATGTCGTGCTATCTAAATCTACTTCATAGTACGTTGTGCATTGTACTTGATATTGGTGGCTCAGGTCTCAACAAAATGCTTAAAATTAGCAGGTTCAAGAACATGGTTTTTCATTTGTGTAAGCGCTCTTGATCTTGAGCTAAAGAAATTGGTCCCGGTTTTAATCTCCACATCCACCGAGCGAAGGGTTAATTTAAAACCGTTGTCTTTGATTAATTTAATAAGTTACTACACCATTAAAATATTACTACACCATGGTGCTGTATATGAATGTAGGTAGATGTGGTGTAAAACAGATGGTAATATGATGATGTGTCCTAGTTGTTTTAAACTGAAAACACGTTCTGAACCACTTTTAAAAAATAACGTTTATTAACCATGAGTAATTTGTTATTTTTATTAAAACTGCGAGTGGCATGAATGTTTCAGGGCCAGTACGATAGATTTCAAAGAACTGTGTATTTTCGCAAGTATTTACTCGTATATTTACCTAGTAACGACCCAGAGGAATTCCGCTCAAAAGGCAAAATAAGTTCTTCGTTGTTAGTTAATTAAAATAGCGACTGTGAATTTAATTACGGTACACAAGACCCTGTAGGAAGATCCGAGGAGTTTACAAAGACAACCTTATCATGAAATTAACAAGGTTATAGTTCAACCTTCTAACTCATCGGAATTTAATGCCTGCATATCATAGTCTAGGATATTGTTCATATACTCGTATGTATATAAGCATATCACCTATTCGTGTATCTAAGTGCCGTTTCAATAGAAGCTGATACTTGTTATATGTATAAGTAAATCGTTTGTATAATTTGTGAATAAAACCATTAATTGCTTTTAATGTTAAACAACTCAATGTAGGGGTGCTTGTGATGAGCGCGTTGCGTGTTGCAGTGCCAGGAAAATTCCGTCGTCGTTACAAGATTACAACTTCATTTTTATAAGGGCTTACTTTATAAGTTTGTTTTAATGTTTCTGGTATTTGATGCGTATTGAAAATACATGATTCAAAAGTCTTTGCTGTTGTTGTTTTTTTAAACATTTTGTTATGTGAATTATTCAATATTTTTCCAACGACAGTATCACAAGTTGGTGTTGATAAAATGAGATATTTCTATAAACCATTTCACTATATTATTACGACGTGATACGAGTAGTACGATTTCATTTTAGTACGCTCTGACGCGGCCATTCATCGTAACATTTGACATTGCCAGAACATCACGAGTTGATCTTCTCAAAAAGGGTCTCTTTACACTCAACACGTTCCCCCGTTGTTTTATTGTATTATGTAAATCAACGGCCAAACTGGAATGTTAACGATAAATATACAGCCAAACGCTGTTAGCTATCAGTGTTTCAAAAAGGCTGAACCCAGATCTAATATGTATTAAAGCTGCTCTTAATTATCAAGTGAGACCCCTTTAAAATGGTGACACGGAAGAAATATAATCAGACATTTTTATAGGACATATTCGTGAAACTGCTGTTTAAGGTACTTATCTTTCTTGCGTAGTTATTTGCAAAATATTCTCAAAAATCAGTTTTTTTTCTACCTGTACAACCATACATCACAACATTCTTCCTTTAATTTAACATAAATATCTCTCACTCTATATACGAGTACATATATATAAATCCCGTGTCACGATGTTCGTTGGCGAAAATCTCCGAAACCACTGAATCGATTTCAATAAAATTTTGTACATATCTATTATATAAACCAACTTAAAAGATAGGATCGTTTTTATTAAATAAATAAATAATAAATGTCAATTGTCATTAATTTTTTACATAAAATCAATTTCTGTACGCACGATATTTGTCATATATGATTTGACATAATGTAACCACGGCAACGCGTGGTCAGGTCCACTAGTATACATATGTATATAATATATTACGGAGACAACTGAGAGTTCAGAAAACTGATTTTGCTTGATCTGAAAGTTTATTAGGTTACTTAGATATAATTACTAGATATGTTAGAAGTTAAATTTAATTATACATTTTGTATATATTTCAATTAATTGAATAAGTAGCAACCCTTTCCTCGGCTCAGTATATAGATGTTATTGTGCTCACATTTGCTTCTTAATGTTATTAGCAATTAAATTACTACTGAATTACGTAAACATTTCTCTGTGATGTAGGTACACTCCTAAGCCCCGGTGTATTAATGGTTTCAGAAATAGGGCCTAATATTGGGTACTAGTAGGTACACAGACTTAATAATAAAATAAATACTATTTTTTCAACGTGTAAGAGTAACAAACACACAGACTTTCGCAATAATAGTATTGTGATTTGTCTACAATGTAATTATCATATCGCAGATTACAAATGTACGCAACCAACCAAAACGAAACAACGAAATTAAGGCCCATTGATAATTATTGTTCATTCGCGTTAGAAATAAATTTAATTAAAAACTTTAATTCATCAAAAGATTTGCTTACATAAATTAGTTAACAAAATCAACTGCCTCTGCGAAATGACGAATAATTGTGAATTAACTGAGTATTTTGAAGGCAAAGGTAAGAAATACAAATGTACCTACTATTTCAATGGAAGAAAATAATCCTTGAAGTTTTCAGTGCCGGATTCGCGAGCGACAACAGCGAGACAATTACCATTTATTTACCTTTTCTTCTTCCAATTAGTCGAGATTACTCGATTTTCCTCGCAAAAGGAATGAGCGATCAAAATTTTACCTTATTCTCGGTATTCGGGGGTTATTATCAAATTACATGTCCATCGCGGGAGATTATTCTAATCGGCCGCGACCGAAAAGAGAATTCTGTATGTATTTATTCGTTGGTACAGGATAACGGATTACGAAGAAGATTAAGTCGGAGTAAAGCTTTATGAATTTATGAAGCGCACAAGCCTTTAATACCCGAAACTGATGTCAGAATTTTAAGTTTGTCTCGCGGGAAGATTGCGCGAAAGTTAGTTAATCCAGTTGATTGCTTGCAACGCGAACAACTCAACTCGCCCAACTAACAGAACTCAGTTTGTCTTAACTGCATTGTTAGTATGTAAAATAGTTTTTACAAATTTTTGTCACCGTTTTATTGGAGAACTCCTTGAGTGTGCTATTACAGAGTACAAATTAAATGTAGAGCCGACTGCCAGTGCGAAATTTTTTATCTATGGTATACAATGTATCACTCCAAAAGGGTTTGTGGCTCTGATGCGTTTGCAGGTTTCAAACGATCTGTAAAGTTAAGCGACACTAGTGGTAAATTGCTACCATTACCACCGCTAGTGGTAAAAAATGGTAAAACGCCGCAACTTTCTGCGATCATCTTTAATTTTGAACTGTAACCAGCATTCACAATCTAAATCTTAGTTATTCCACCAGAAATATAGATTTCTACTCCTTTTGATAAGAATGGTAGAGATTTAAATTATGTTAGATAGTACTGTTCCGTTTTTATACTTGCGTTTAAATTCATTAAGTATCCTTGACCGTGTTAGTACAATTTAACGCTTTATAAGTCTTGTTTCATACGTCAGTCAATGTTTATTATTACATAATTATTTTATAGATATGTAGTTAACATTTATCGTATGAATTGTTTTAATGATTTGTATATAATTTTTCAAATTAATTGTGCAGTACCGACATTAAAACTGAAGACGTACGCGCGCACTGAAATGTTACCGCCTTTACTGGAATACCCAAAGACATGTTAATAAAATAAATGTGTTAAGGTCGTAAATTACACGAAAGTTGTACGTAAATTACTTGGCAATCGTATGTTTATAAAGTTCCAGTCGCAGTAAATCATTGCGAGATATGCTTTTTTTTATTTTAATGCCTTTCGCCTATGAAGCAGCTCGTTATCGCAAAAATATAGCTATAACTCAAAGACGCGTGACATTTTAATGTACAGACGTACAAAATATTTTCTGATCTTACAAATCGAACCGTTATAACTATTTGAATTAATGATACTTTTATGGATAAGACGTGTCATGTGACTCATTATTACCTGAATCTGCTTATGCCAAACTGATTATTATAACCCAGTTTCAGTCCCACTGTTGGGCAAGAGTCTCCACAGTTTCTGTCTGGGAACTGGAACTCAATCCGAAAAGCAATAGATTTATATATATTAAGTGCATTAGTTATTCCGCCCTGATTTCTTACGTTTTAAAGTTTAAAGTAAGAGTTTCTTATCTTATTAATGTCTTAAATTTTTTGGTATATGATTCTAAATTTGCAATAGTAATTAAATATTTTCAATCCTCATCAAACGATCTCGAATGATCATGACGAAACTAATTTGATTTTGTGTCACAAATTGTATGAATGTGAATCTAAGTCGTATATTTTTGCTGTACTTTAATAGGTTTTCTGCGTGGAAAATGTAAAGAACTTGAAACAGTTAGATTGAGTTGCAAGTAAATACAATTAGATGCCGTAAGCCGACGCTCAACTTCTAATAAGATTAAACGCACAACTTGAACGTAGAACAAGTGGCAACGGGTGATAGACCTACAAACAAATTGCACTATTTACGTATGTGGAGGAGAATGTGAAACTAAGATTGGATGTAAGGCTTAGTTGTTTTGTTTTCAACTTACGGCTTAACTAACTTAGGCTGGCTCTAAACACGAAATATTTCAAAGTTTAATTGCATACATATCATCATAAGACGTCTTTGTTGCGATTCTGATTTCTCTTCTTCGTAGTACCTTATTCATATATGTTTGATAACCTAGGAACCAATTGATCAAAGATCATTGCTTAGGGATACGTGGCTGTTTCCGACTGAAGGGCTAAACATGATAAAGAAACGAAAGCATCGAGCAGCCTAAATAAATTCTGATATTGGAGGTTTTTGTACCTGATTCAATTGAGATCCTCTGTAATCCAAGCATATCCGTGGCCTTGATAAGGCTTCACATTTCGTTACACACTATATTTATTAACGTTAAATTTTGTTCTTGAAAAGACTTGTAATAATATTATTCTGAACTTTCGTCTGTTTAAATATGTTTTTTTCCTTAATAAAACTTCCGGAATATTATGATGAACACATTAATCTTTTTTTAAATTAGTGATAAGAGATTGATGTGGGGTGTGTACGAAGATGTAGTGACTTGAATTAACTAGAATTACGGTGGTCGGAACTTGTAGAAAGAATGAACAATAGCCAAATCACAAATCAGATTTATAAGACGAGGGTGAATGGTAAAATCGAAATAAGTAGATTTAGGCGTACATAACTTAATCAAATCAGAAACGTACTTAAAGAAGAACTCGTCAAGATGATTTCTACTAACAAGCTTCTATGACAATTTTAATGAAAGCAGAAGACGCAAAAGAAGTTTATCAGTATCGTAGCCGGTGGATATCCTCCGTCTTTTCTTATCTCTATGGAAAAAGACGTGACTGTATCTATGTATGTAAAACGCTAGGAGATCAGCTCCCTGAGTAAATAGTATTACGCTAAGCAAGAAGTAAATGACTGACCATCGTAAGAAATCTAGAATTTTGACTTCTTTTGGTTACATGAGTTACAGTAAAATGGAACCTTTTTAAGATTAAAATAGATATGGGCTCTTAATGACAATCGAGCAGGTGTATTGGCTACGTAAGGCATTTGTCATTATTTCTTAAGGATTAGCCGGTATCGAGGGAGTATAATACCTGCGCTGCAACTTCAGTTATTATTGTCGAGCGTTCAGTTTTAACCGGGTAATGGGAACGATA
>DWGJ01003168.1:0-13943 GCA_018246895.1 Aspitha aspitha aspitha | reverse complement strand
GGCATAATGGCGCGCAAAAATGTCGTTTTGTGATTGGTTATTTTCTACAATATTGTTTTATTGTTTAATTTTCAAATGGCTACCCTGTAAAATGTGGATTTTGGATTGTGCGAGTATTCATGAAAAGAAGCGATATATTCTCTTCCCTAGGTACAATTAGTTCGATCGATTTTCGTATTCGTGATGTATAAAATATGACCAGTAACGCGTCAGCAGCCTTTATTGCACTTCATTTGTATAACTATTGTGGTTATAAATCGTTACTTACATAAATATGTAGTCATTGTATGTATAAGTCCGAAATGAAATGCATTGGCATCTACTTTTATTGTTATGTTTTTATATCCAGATTCAGTGAAGAGTTCGAAGAATTGAAGCATGTGGGCAGAGAGCAACCGTGCACCGCAGCGGACCTGCCGTGCAACCGACCGAAGAATCGTTTCACTAACATTCTACCGTATGATCATTCACGGTACAAGTTACAACCTGTCGACGACGAGGAGGGCTCCGACTATATCAACGCCAACTACGTGCCCGGACATAACTCTCCTCGGGAATTTATCGTCACGCAGGTACGTTAGTAGAATCGGAGCTAGTTTGATCGAACGTGATAAATGTTCGTGAAACTGTGGTCTAGACGTTTTATAAAAGAAGTATACGTATAACTTTTGGAACGCCAAAGGTTTGGCGAATTTTTATAAAAGAAGCAAATATACCGGGCGCCCACATTTTTTGGGTAACGTCGTCGTCGTCGTCGTCGAAAATAAAACGTGATACCTTTGCAGGGCCCGCTCCACTGTACGCGCGACGACTTCTGGCGCATGTGCTGGGAGTCCGGCTCTCGTGCCATCGTGATGCTTACGCGCTGTGTGGAAAAGGGGCGAGAGAAGTGCGATCGTTACTGGCCTTACGACACGCGGCCCGTATACTACGGCGACATCGCCGTCACGGCGCTCAACGAGAGCCGCTACCCGGACTGGACCGTGACCGAGCTGGCCGTCTGTCGGGGCGCCGAGCAGCGCGTCATCAAGCACTTCCACTTTACCACGTGGCCAGATTTCGGCGTGCCCGACCCGCCCACCGCGCTCGCGCGCTTCGTGCGCGCCTTCCGGGAGCGCTGTCCGCCCGACGCGAGGCCCGTCATCGTGCACTGCAGTGCGGGCGTGGGCCGCTCGGGCACCTTCATTACTCTCGACCGCGCGCTGCAACAGGTGCGACGTGCTGCCGCCTCTCGTTCACGACGTTTCTACGACGCGCCGGCTCGAACTAATGACGCTATCTCTGTTCCAGCTCGCAGCGCACGCGGAGTACTTGGACATCTTTGGCATGGTGCACGCCATGCGGCGGGAGCGCGTTTGGATGGTGCAGACGGAGCAACAGTACATCTGCATTCACCAGTGCGTAGTGGCCGCGCTCGAGGGAGCCGACCTAGCACCGCCCGCCCCCAACAACCACCATCTAAATCCCGCCTTCGAAGGTAACACTCGCGATCTGCTCGACACCCCCGGTTAGCCGGTGACGCGCAGTGCCGTGTAATGTTGAGATGTGATAATTTTTAGCGCGATGAGGGAAGGGCGCCATGCTCGAGCGCCGACTACTTAGAACGGCGCGGCACGTCCCGACGGCACACGTGAGCTGCATGCCCTTTGAGGCTAACTCATCAGTTTCACTTCTGTTATCTGTTTACGATAATTACTAAACTCGTAACTTTCCTATCGCTCGTAACGTCCCATTCGTAACGGTTTGAAACATAAAATGTCGTAGGATAGGTACATTTTCACTTACATTCATTTTAAAAAATCGTCTGAAGGAAAACGATCTCATCAACGTCGAAATTCGACATGTGAAATCTCCAGTCGCCGCACTTTACAAGTGGCCGCCCATATCTACTTTTAGTCAAAACTTCAGATGTTCGTTTGTTTAGATTAGACCTTCTAGTGTTTTCGAATTGAGCATGTTGCATGCCACCGCTCACCTATGCCTGTTCCGCGCTCCACCGGCGACCCCTGAGCCTACTGACTGTGCGGTGTTTTTCAGACGACGAGGGCATCGCCGAGTCGGGCATGTAGCTGCGGCCAGCTGGATGCCGCAGCTGTCAAAGAAGCCAGGGTCCCTAAAACTGTCAAACGCAAGCATGTTAACCATCGCCAGGAGAAACTTGGTGCGCACATGCATATTAACTGTACTTAATTACCTTCTATAGAATGGCGGCTCCAATAATAATAATTATAAGTGTATTTTGTATAAATGTACATTTTACTGATATGGATCGACCATTATTTTTATGTATTGTATATAGCCTATAGTAAGTTTTTGTGTAAAGTGACATGAATGTTACATCTATGTCATAAATCAAATAGTTAATTATATTGTGTATGTCCGTTGGTAATTATGAATTGCATCACGATTTATTGTCATGATGTTTTATTAAAATTACTGTACATTAAGGAAAGGAACCCTCCTGTCATGTACATTAATTAATTTGCTAAATATTATTATACGTACATTGTGGAGACCATTAATAAAGTGATGATTAGAAAAAAATTATATTGTTTAAAAATAAGTGGGAAAGTGGTAATCGAAACTGAAACCATTTGATGTTACATTAATGTGTTTGCGAAATATCGTGGCATTAAACATTCTGTATATTCAACGAAGTAACACACATTGGGTTCTAAATTGCAATAGTAATTAATTATTTACTAAAAGGATAATTTTGAAAACAATTTCTTAATAAAATTGTATATATTCATGACTAGTTGAATCTCAAATTGTACTTAGCTTACTTTATTAATTAGTATAAGATATGTCAAAATACATAGACTCAGCGCACACAACTGTTTCCGCGCTACGCGTTTTTCTGCATTTCTCTTAATGATGTCAATATACTTTTATTTTGATATTGTCATTAATTTGCAATGAATCAAATAGTCTTCATAACAATTAACAATATCATGGTGTGATAAGTAGTCGAAAAATGTTTGCATTAAAAATGCAGTAAAACCTTGTGATAACTGACAAACTCTGTATTCAGTACTTTGGATTATTACAGGTATAACTAATACATATATTTTTATACTGGTTACATTTGGAATTTTTATTGTCCTTTACTCACCAATCATTTTTATGTTCCCAAGAAAGCTCTAGTAATAAATCATGTAATGAAGAGATTAAAACACCAATTCGTATTTTTAAGATTTGTTTAATTTTTAGTATTGTAAGTGAAGCAGATAACACCTATATTATCAAACGAGGTTAAAGTTTTTTCGAAACGCTGATTTATTTTGGTCATTTCTCTCAGAATATGTATTCTGGAAGTCATAACATTTAGGAATACTATTCAAAAGAATAGAACAGATCATGCATGGCTTTATTTTGTAGCTTAATGCACTACAGATTTACAAATTGGCAATATAACGTCATAAATGCGGCTTGGATAAAGAACCTATATTGATAAAGAACATATTGGTATTGAGATATATTATAATAAATAAAACATGTTATAATTTTAAACAGGTCATATCACAAAAAATATCTAACACCTATTGTCCTTTAGTGTTGACAGAATCGTGTCAAAATCTTTATCCTGGTAAATAAAACTTGCGGATATTAGTTTCTCCAACCATAGTGCGTATAAGCGCCCACAGTTCATAATTTAAAAAAAATGTCTACAATAATCACAATTGTTTTTATTACTATTTCAAATATAAATCCAGTGATTGCAACATCAATACATTTAATTTTTAAATTAATAAACGGCTGTTGAACAACATAATTTTTGCCTTTTTTTGTATTGAATTAAAAGTTGTCTATGCTCAAAATGTCATTCGTCTTTCGTTGTAGTTGTGAGACGTTTACGTTACGACATTTACAATTTCCGACAGTTGTGTGCGTTCAAAGGAACTCGCTTGTCGCGTTGCGGTGCGTGTGCTTTCTACAATTGACTTTCATCGCCTCGTAAGTTTGTGAATTTTATATTTTATCGTGTAACTAGTGTTCCTAACGTCAGTAACTGGTCCCACAATTGCGTGTATTTCAATAGTCGATTCTTAGTCCGCCAAGACCATTCGATCGTATCATGTCGATGCGTCACCTTTGTGAGCCATTTTACAAGTTCCTGTTATTTTAGAATAACTATCCGTTGCAGTATTTAAAGTGTCCCTATCGAAGGTTTACTTTGTATACACGTTGCAGCTCGAAATGCGTGCAGTATACTAGTGGGAAATGCATTCTAACCTCGCGCGAAAGCGAGCAGGGAGGAAGCGATGTATGCGAGTCGCGAGTGGCGAGTGGCAGCAGCGGCTAGCGTCGGCGGCCTCAGCGGCTCGCCCGCGCCTGGTCGCTTGTTTGCGTGCTATCGTGCTGTCAAGTGATCTGTTTGGGATAGCCGTTAGCAATATCTTGCGATCTTTGTAGGCCTTGATGCCTGGATTACGCCCTCTCGACTTATTCGAACTGCAGGCTAGCATTTCCGAAGTGTATGCAAGATACAGATCATGACTTAATAATTAGGTACTGTTTCCCCATAATTTTCATTACTTGTATTTTTTCCTTTTTGTTTACTTACTTGTGTATGCTACTGTCAACTTTTTAATTGTTATAAATATATGGTAAATTGGGTAAATGGTTGGTCTAAAAATGTGTGAGTACAATAATTATGCTGTGTTTATTTTTTTTAAGAAATCTATGAAATATGCAACACTTGTTTTGGTGTTTATAAATTAAAAATAATAGTAGTTGTAATCAAGATTCTTGTTTTTAAATTTCTTGCACTACATGACTCTTCATCTATTGTTATCTATTGCTAATATCTGTTGTTCATCTAATGTTAATTTATAAAAAGAACTGTAACTTCTAGCAATTCAATAAAACATTTTATTTAGACAAAGAGTTACATACTACCGTCTGGCTATGTAGTGTTAAATGATAGTTCAATGTGTAGTGATAATACAGTCAGGTAGAATATTGAATATTTTAATTGTGCACAATTTAAAATTAGCAATTCACACAGTTTTAATTTGGACATGCATTTTTGCATAATGTTCACCCAGCTGGCAGTCCAAGAATTACTATATTCTTAATTTTAGTGTTTTGGTTGGCTTTCTATACATAGCCTACAGCATCCATAATATGCATTTCATAATATGGCTATTAGTATGTTTTGTTCATAATAATCGGAAGGAATTCCTAGTCACAGCATATAATGTTTCTAAGCAGGAAATCTTAAAAAGAAGAAAATTTGACATTAACAGTATTCTCATTCTAGTTTTTACAGTTATTCAGTATGAGTATCTGTTAGCTTTGGTGTAACTATTGGTGTATGCTAGTAATCAAAGAAAATAGACAAGATATAATATTGCAGAAGTGTACTATCGGGTGAGGGGCTGAATCATAGTAGTACAATTTCTGGATTAAATTAAAAATATCGATTTCAAAGACCAAAAGCTTTCTCCAACTTTTTATTTTATTACTACACATATGTGAGAGTTGTTTTGCCTGTGGATATATTATTTATTAAAACTGAATAAGTTGGAATTAATAATAATCTCCTAAAACTAATCTCCTTAAAACTGAATAAGTTTTAATAAATAATAATCTCTTGTGTATCCAAATACGGATACCTAATTTGTGGCAACATCAGCACAGTATATAATGCTATTGGACAGTTAGTGTTACATAAGATTATGAACGTAATAATTGGGAAGAGACATTGTGTAGGTATAGTGAGCGATATTAGTGATATGTATCAATATTGGGCAAGAAGGAAGGTTTGCTGAGTAGGTCAGGCAGGCGTCGAGGCCTTCGTGCGGCGCTTTTTGTGCAGAGGGCGGCGGGCGCGGGCGAGCCGCCGATCTGGGTCAATGGTAGCGGAGCGGGCCGCGCCACGGCCGCTGCAACTGGGTCGCGCGCCCCGCGCCCCTCCGACCCTTGCCTATTGCGCTTTTATTGCTATACGCGATCATTGTGGATCCGCCCTATTCCACTGGCCGCCTCGATCAGTCCAACAGTACTATGTCTAAAAATATAAATTTCTCTATTTACGCCACAAAAGATTTTAGCTCTCCGTTGACATTGACGACAGATATTCTCTAGAATAGAGGGTGTGTAGTACTAATTTATTGACAACCTTTTTACAAGTTTGACATTGGCCCAGTGCCCCAGAACCCATGAGAATAATTGTACAATGCGATAAAAGTCCAATACGAACGTAACACGCTGGCATGACATCGAAGAAGCGCATACACAAATGTTTTCGCTTGTCTTAACGAATTGTGCCCAAGGTATCTTAGTGCACTTTGCAAATAGTCGCCAATTGATAAGGTTTCATTTTTGGGGCTGTCTTTATTGTTCAATATTATGTTAATCATTACAAGCAGATGTCCGTCCGACGACAGCGCTCAGGTCCTGACCTTGGGAGACGCATACGTGCGAATGACCTCGGCAAGTAATGACAGTATATTTGATTGAATGCCACTGAAATAAGTATTAGGGAAAATGTATTTGACTAAATAGATTAATATTTATGTTTTTATTTTTATTAAGTATATATTAGCCAGGGTGGCGTTTCAATTTGAATTTTATGATTTTGAAAAGAAAAATTATTATTAATAATTTTGCAACTATTAATACTTTAACGATGAGTTATGAAATATTTTAAACTATATATTCTAACAAATGCGACCTTTTCACTTCTCAGCATTCAAGTATATTAGAAACGACCCGCGATTTCCCGCGTACAAATCCTCGTTTTATGTTATAAAATATCATTTATTTTGCTGAAGGTTAGTTTAAAAAGAAAATAGGGTTAAGGTGAACGATTATGTTCCACCATAAACGTATAATTTTTACCTTTCTATCTCCAAGAATTATCATAAAAATATGATAATATACGGTGCGGCGTCCTCTAGCGTTGGGTTGCAACGAAGTAACGAATGCGAAAATGTTTTCGAAGCTCAAATGCATTACGTTATTGATTTACATAGCTTACACAGCCATCGGCTAACCAGCATGAAATAAATTTAAAATCTCTCTGAAAACATATTATTGTCAACTTACACTGCGATAGATCCACTTTTGTTCACATCAATTTATTGATCACGGATACACGTACTGCTATACTGCCAGGCTTCGATTTTTTTGTATTACAACTGAACTTTATTAGTTTTTTCATTCTATCAATGATCGGAGATTTCATACTCTCGATGTCTGCATTCGAATTAGCATTCTTCAATGGAGACATAGAATCCATTTAACTTACCTCAGCAAAATGCTATTCCCCTTCGTTGAATAATACGTACGAATGAAGTAGTTCCAGGGATCGGATTAAAAGATGTTCTGTATAACAATTACTATTATTTTTTAGTTTAGACTATACCTAGAAACATGTTTCCTTTTATTATCACAGGAATTTTTAGGTCTATAAATTTGTAAGGATTTAAGAATAATAGGTACTCGTATACTTGTCCCCCCCTAGTCATGCAGTTACTTCTGCTGTCCTCTTGAATGTAATTTGATTTTATCTATTGTTGTTATCTTATTAAAACTTTACTCATTCCATTATTAAAGACATTTTTTCTTTTATTTTTTTTAATTAACGAATATTTGGAAAACCTAAATGTATACGATTCGGACTACTTTTACACAGTAAGTAGCTACTCGTATCTGTTCTAACTGCCCTTGGTTTATAAGTTTATTAATTTGCACGCTGTGCTGTGCTTTTATCCCGAGCTAAAGGATATACCTGTATATTGTGAGTACC
Organism: Aspitha aspitha aspitha; assembly: GCA_018246895.1. NCBI lineage: Eukaryota > Metazoa > Arthropoda > Insecta > Lepidoptera > Hesperiidae > Aspitha > Aspitha aspitha. The sequence continues at coordinate 6,184 of DWGJ01003168.1, read as the reverse complement.
TTAAAAAGCGCACCGTTCGCCGCGAGGCTTTGTTGCGTCATGTCGTCGATCGAAGCCTTATTGAGAATTGAGAATGGATGTGATATCTACAGTTAACTGTTGAACACAAATCGGTGTCGTATCGTCGTTGCGTCTTATCCAATTCCTCGGCTCGATCGGATGAAATCGTATTATAAAATATTTTAATATAGCGAGTCGCACGGCAGTTCTCACGGGCGTCGGCGACGGGCGGGGCGCGAGGGCGGCGGGGTCGTCGACCTCGGGGATGGCTCGCGTGGAGCGCGCCCGCCGCGGCCGGGGGATGCTCGGCCGGGTCACTGACTCCTCCGCCACACCGCGATCCACACCGCACCAATCATACTTTTTTCTGCAACTGCATCTGCACTACTGTTTTGAAATCCCTTGCCTATATAATCACATTGATACGACCGCCATATAACCTAAGGCTACACCTACAGAATTTACCCCGCGTCGCGTTACTCCTAATGCCGTGCCTCTATATAAGTTTCAGCTAATCGGTACAAAAGTACGAAAATTGCTTTGTTTTAATCTTTTAATAAATACATAGTGCACATAGGAATATTTTGGTATGACGTCAAAAAAAACAGTAGTTTACACCTAATTATGCAATGTCACGAATGTCGGAATAAATCAGAATCTATATATAGATACCTATCGCCAATGAAAATGACCTTCTGAAAGTCGACGCTTACTGTAAAAGATAGCATTGAATTTACATAATAATATTTTCGTGACCTAACCGGTCGCCGGGATCCGTTTGGGATTTTTGCGGCTTAAAATTATAGCAGTAAACCACGAGTGGCGGGAGTCGAATGCCGTCTCTAGATGGACAACCGAGAGACGGAAGTGTGTAGTAGCTATTTGCGTGACGGAACAGGAACGGCGGCGCGACCTTGCCGCGGCGGCGCCAAGGTCCTCGAGCGGGTGCGCCGACCCGGGCCGCGCCGCGCGAGCCCTCGCGCGCGCTTTGTTCGCTCATACGCCAATCGCTGCGTGCTATCGGTCAGATATTGTTTCGAGACGGCGCGGGCGACGACCGCCGGCGTCGCACCTGCGGCCGCCCTCGCCGGCCCGACGACCATCTCCCGCGAGTCATCGATCCCTGCTAGACTGTGCAATCGATGCGACTCGACTCGTGTTCAGAGTCTCCTCTCCGTTTGACTCCTGAGTGTGGTCAATGACCCCCGAGGTCTGGGTCGTTGGCGAAATCGTGTAAACGCGTTATTATTATTGCTAATATGTTTACGTTATGACGCACGCTTATTCATGGATCACTTATTACATTTTTTAGACGCAGTATTAATTTTATTGTTGTTGAGCGTTTATATTTTCATTCTAATATTTAAAATGCAAAAGTACCTCACTAACTCCGTTTAGTTTTAAGCTAAAAATGCAGAACTGTTAAAAGTTGACTTCAGTTCTAACAGTGTGCTCGCAGATGCAAGGAATAAGATTCTATTTCTCTTTCTTCCAAAAACTTGGCTACAATAAAATCATGTCCCACTGCTATTACTGGCACTCTGTCTTGGCCACTTTAAGATTCATAGAAGCCAGCCCACTGCAGACCCGATATTTAGCAATACTGATACATCCAGATATTCAATGTGTCTCCGCAACCACTAAAACACTAAATTAAACATCTCTTTCACCCGGTATTGCAACTCAGAAGTTAGTATCCGGTCTGCCAACTCTTGCAACGAGATGAACTTTTTTCTTTGTTTGTGTTTGTATTGAGTGTACGGTCCGCAGGATTCGGTCGGAGGCGAGTGCGGAAGTGTGCTGCAGTTCGCGTAGTGGAGGCAGGTGGCGGAGTGCAGTGGGGCGCCAGACCGGCCGCAAGACGGAGAGCGCGCGGCAGCCGGGGCCCGTGCTGCGCGCCGCGGGGCGGGCGCAGGCCCCCCCGAGGCGGCGCTGGGTCCCGCCTTCTTCGCTGCGGCACCAAGACGTGCCTGACAGCGATGCCAACAACGACAACATATTCCGGAAGGTATACCACACTAAACGAGACAATTATATGGGAACAATTGTATAAAATGTTACTCATGACAGTTAAGCCAACTTTCAGCATTATCAATTTTTTGTTATCAGATGAATCTTTGTTTATAAAAGCATACACTTGATTAATTATATACAAAACGTTACAGGTTCGAGGTATATTAAATAAACTCACTCCGGAGAAGTTTCAAAAGCTCAGCGATGATCTGCTTGGGCTGGAACTGGACTCTGACAAGGTGCTAAAGGGAGTGATTGTTCTTATCTTTGAGAAGGCACTGGACGAACCCAAGTACTCGTCTATGTACGCTCAGCTCTGCAAGCGCCTCAGTGAGGAGGCACCCAACTTCGAGCCGCCCGGCCAGCCTTGCACTTTCAAACTACTGCTTCTCAACAGATGCCGCACCGAGTTTGAGAATCGAGCTCAGGTATTTACTTGTTATACTGCACTGTATGCATGTTGTTCTAGTAAATGAATGCTTAAAAAAGCATTTCAAGTTCTTATAATTCGTATGAACACTTAACATACATTATTTTTTGCCCAGGCTTTTGCAGCGTTCGAAGACAAGCAACTATTACCGGAGGAGGAGGAGAAGCGACATCTTGCGAAGTGCAAGATGTTGGGAAACATTAAATTTATCGGCGAGCTAGGCAAACTGGAGATCCTGGCCGAGTCGATCCTGCACCGCTGTATTCAGAACTTGTTAGTTCGGCGCGCCGCCGCCGAGCACCACGAGGACCTGGAGTGCCTCGCGCAGCTGGTGCGCACCTGCGGCCGCGTGCTCGACTCGGAGCGAGGACGCGGTCTCATGGACCAGTACTTCGCGCGTATCGAGACGTTGTCGTCGTCGCGCGAGCTCGCACCGCGCATTCGCTTCATGCTACGCGATGTGCTGGAATTGCGACGCGGCGGATGGATGCCGCGGGCGGCCACGTCGGCCGAGGGACCCGTGCCCATCAGCCTGATCCGGCCCGACGACGAGCTTCCATCGCGTCGTGAACGCGACCGAGACCGCGGCCGCGAGCGGGATCGCGAGTCGCTCTTCGGCGGTGGCCTGCGGCCGCGTCCCTTGGACGACGTGCTGGCCGGCCTCAGCCTGCAGCCCGCTGCAGCGCTCGTGCCGCCCTCCGACAAACTGTTCGGCAACGGATTTGCGACCCGCGACGCATTCCGCGGGCACTCAGCGCCCAACTATTATCCGCGTCCGCACTACAAGCAGCATCAGCCGCACGCGCAACACACGCCACCCGCACACTCTGCCCACAACGCGCGGGGCAATGGAGCTAAGGTACGTCGATATCGGTGACTCTCTCTTTTATTCGGTAATCCCATTCTCTTACAGTTCGCACTAAAGTTTGGATCTTGCGTGGCAGGAATCGTCAAGCCGCAGCGGCAAATCGCGCATGGGGATCTCAGCGGGCGGGCTACAAGACGTGCAGATGAGACCAGCGGCCAACTCGCTCGTGTTCTCAGCCAATCGTCTTTCCCGACCGCAGCCTGCGCCGTTGCCTCTCGCGCCTGCCCCACAAAGTCAGTGTCCCGCCCACACACTTTATCCGGACTCGCATACTCAATCGTCGTTTTATTGACATTTATAAAATTCTTTTAGACGTTCTGACGCCCACATTCGCAAGCTCTACGCCTTTGATCAAAGAGCCCTCTATCACCATAAAACCTGCGACTGACAAAAAGGATAAACTTAAAAAGGACAAGGTATGTATCCTCGGACTTATGTAGGAAAAGACGCAAAGTGTAGGCTGAACATATTGCTTAAATTTGAATATCGTCATTCAGGGTCTGAACAAGGAGGAAGCTTGTCGGCTCGGCGTAGAAGCAGTGGAGGCGCTGGCACGCGAGCCGCCCGCAGACGACGCACCCGACGCGCCAGCACATCCCACAGTACAGCGCCTGCGCGACCTACAGCTGCCGGACAAGGTTCGCGGCACGGTTGACTCGTCCACTTGATTTGTATCAAGCTGACACGAAGCTTACAATCTGAACTTCGGATATGCGCAAAGAACACAGCACTGATACGATGTCCGTGTGTAGGTGCTGCGTCGTGTGATAGCCGGCGTGCTGGAGCACGCTCTGAGCGGCGGCGAGAGCGGCGAGGGTGGCGAAGGCGAAGGCGAGAGCGAGGGCGGCGGCGGCGGCGACGAGAGCGACGGCGCGGCGGCGGCGGCGGCGGCGAGCGTGGTGCGCGGCGTAAAGCGCGCGCCGGTGGCGGACGCGCTGCGGGCGCTGCTGCACGCGCACCACCCGCACCGGCGCCTGCCCGCGTTGCTGGCGCATTCCGTGCGACAGGTGCCGGCTAGTCTTACTTACGTAAAGGTGGAACTCGTGGATTATTATGAACGTTATGGTTTTCTAAACGATTCCTTATTCCCGATCCATAGAAACTGGTAACTCTGGCCGAGGTAGGCGCATGGTGCGAGGGTGGGCAGTACTACCCGTTGTTATTGGAGGTGCTGCAGGCACTGCATGAACTTGTGGGCCTAGAGCGGCTGCAGGCGTTGTATAACGAGAGCAAGGTGAGTGACTCAAGGTTGACATTATTCAGCTTATTATATAACTATGATTTGCTAGAATAACTCATTAATTATAAATTTTTGTTGCAATTAGTACACACGGAGCATTCTCTGCAATGACAAGTAATCACAGGTTTGCTTCATTAACCACAGCCGTCTCCTTAACTCTTGAATATTTAAGACCTCTATATTAAGAGCGGCAGGATTACCCTGCCAGCAGCGATTATATGTGAACGACAGATGAAGTAAGGCCGCGGTGTTTGCAGATTAACGTGTGCGTGTACGTGTCGGAGCGCGAGAGCGGCGGCGCGGCGGGCGCGCTGGAGGAGCTGGAGAGCCGCGGGCTGGCGGCGCTCGTGCCGCAGCTGCGCGTGCAGGCGCAGCTGGCGCGCCAGCTGGCCTCCGATCCCGCGCCCGCCTCGCTCTACCGCTGGATCAAGGTGCCTAATATCGCGAACCACCACTTCATTCCCCTACATTAACAATTCTATATATTTTACTGAGCTTTTTTGCAAAAGATATTTATTATTGTAATGAAAGTCTTGCTAGCTTTCTGTGTTATACTTTGATTCAAAATCTTACTAATATTATAAACGGGAAGTTTGTGTGTATGTATGGATGTTTGTTACTCTTTCACGCAAATATTACTGAACCGATTATGATGAAATTGGGTATATAGATAGCTGAAGACCCAGAATAACACATAGGCTACTTTTATCCCGGAGATCCCGAGGGATCAGGATTTACACGGGAATAACGAGAATTAGTAAGACAATATATCCAAAAATTCTCCCGGGGTCGGTATTTAGGCGGGAAAAACTCTGTGACACACCGATTTCCACGCGAGCGAAGCCGCGGACACATCTAGTTATACATATGAATTCATTATTATTTACGTGTGAAAAATAGTGGATCTTTCTATCTATCATATCGGATCGCTCTATCTTTCATAACCTTTAAATATTGGCCTGCACCAACGTTACGTACCTATTCTTACGGGACCATAACAAATGTATGTGCATGTTACAGTTACGAATTTATTCAATTGAAATGTTAATGTGCGCGCAGTCGAACGTGGAGGCGTCGGTGCGCGCGAACGGCGCGTTCGTGTCGACGCTGGTGGCGCTGCTGGCGGGCCACGTGACCGAGGCGGCGGACTCCGCGGCGGCCGACAAGGCGGCGCTAGAGCGGGAGAAGGCGCTCGTGGAGGCGTACGCGCGGCTGCTCACGGCGCTGCTGGAGGGCCAGCCCGAGCTGCAGCTGGCCGCCGTCTACGCCGTTCAGGTGCACGCGCACCATCATCGCTACCCTAAAGGTATACCTTGACAAATATTAAGACAAAATATGACGCATGTATGTAATGTTTTTGTCGTCATTATTGTTAGCTTACTAAATTTATATTTTAATCTTAAGTCAATATTTGGTCAGTTATTATATTTAATTAAACTGTGAATGTTATTAAAATTGCAGATTGTTATGAAAAAGGCCAAGTCAAATAGTTTTAAATTTTTCTCATTGATATGAAAACTCTTTCGTTTGGATTTGTATTCTTTTATAATAAAATTAATTTTTAAGTTTTGATGTTCATGGAATAGAAAATTCACTTAATGTCAGATGAGCAATGAAAGACGAATTATTAGTT
>DWGJ01003167.1:0-13943 GCA_018246895.1 Aspitha aspitha aspitha | reverse complement strand
GGGTAACACCTATATGTTTGAAATCGAGTCAATCAAAGTAAATTGAAATTATTGCACCGTCCTAAATAATAATGATATTGGAGTATGATTTATTCAACCGTAACCGTCGTACTAAACCGTCGACCACTCAAATATATCAAATTTTCATTACGTGGAAACGAATTAACTAAGTTGCTAAGAAATCCCAACTTTGGCAAGAATTTCGGCGAATAAAACATCAAACTGGCATATACTTCAAAAATTTTATAATCTCTTGTCGAATGTAAAATGGTAAAATATTTAATTAGATAGACACCTAAGAATTGCATATTCGACCGCAAAACTTATTCATCCACACAATATGCGTTTTTGGTTGAATGTACAATTTGTGCTTCAAATAAAAATGTCTCTTTGTACCGTAATATAGTGTATAATTTAATTTCTTAATATAACAATGTTATTAGACTGGATGTAAACTTTGCATTTCGTAATCAACAAAATAAGTTTAAACTTCCAATGCATGAACTTGTACAACTTTCTGAATCATACGAGTATATTGTCGTTATAGTTTCAAAACTTGTTGCCATTACGATCCATTCAGAATTAGAAATAACTACGATAAAATTCGCAGATTTTAAGAATAAAAGACAATATCGTTGCAACGTTCAATAAAACGTCAATAGAGCAGCCAAATGCGGGGGCGTATGCTAATAATATATCGTATTTCATCTTAATTGAGTTGATGTTTGTTTTGACGAGCGATCGGATCTAAGTCGAGAGTTTTTGATTGGTAATTCAATAATACCGAAATGCAGCCAAAACATTCTGAGAATACCGTAACTGGATAGCTTTATAAGGCTTCAGATTGTATTGTATCGAGAACACAATTAGTATCGTATTACTTTGTATATTTTATGAATAAAATTAATAAAGCACCGATAATTATTTTTTGTAATCCACATGCTATTTGACGAAACCTATACAACTTAAAGTTCTATATAATGTATAATGTAGTCGAAGATGTATGAAGTCTATCAATCCGTAATCGGAAAGCGTGGTAGATTACGTCCAACCTTGTCGTTATAATACACCTCTCGTAGTTATGTATTTTTTTATGTCCATTGCTACAGTACTGTAACCAATTAATACAAGACAACTAATAATATTGCTAACACCTATTGATTGAAATTTTGACACTAACACACTCAGTCTTATTCGAGGTCGGTTGCTGATTGTCCATGCGGCAGCTACTAGTTCTACTGGAAAGTCGTTTGCACTCTTCGTATAAAAAGGTTAATTAGTCGCAGATATACGAAGCACTTTTTTATTGTGCTTTATAAGTTTATATTAATTGATTTGAAATTCAGCCTTCCACTCCGGAGGGTCTGGGTTCGATCCTGGCACGTTTAGAGATGTTATAAAGTATATAATATCTTCTGAGATGTGTGAAGTCTACCAATCCGCACTTGGCCAGCGTGGTAGACTATAGCCATCTCTCGCACTGTGTGAGGAGACCCGGTCCAGGAGTGGAGCACTAAAAAGGGTGAAAAATATTTAGGTTTACAGTTCCAGCACGTTTTAACGTACTACGTACATATAGTCCACAATTCTCATACTTGGCACGCTTTGACTGCTTTTATGAGATCAGATACGATTGTTTCGTTGTGAACAAGTGAAATGGGCGCGCGAAACAGCTTCCTGATTTACGCGACTTGAATGTGAAATTATCGTGACTAAGCCCCGGATATATAGATATCGGATGGTTATCTTTTTCTTATTTATTTTCAACCCTTTACTGTTTTATATCGGTCTAATAATAAGCAGGTAAATTTACCAATCTGGCCATGTGGGATTGTCGGATTTTACAAATATTGTAGGACTGGACATTATTCTAAGGTTTCCCTCACTATGTTTTCTTTCACCGTTAAAACATATTTGAAGATCGGCGAGAAATAAAATATTACTTAATTTAATAACTCTGGTCTACCCGAGGAGTAAGTAGGCAATTAATTTAATATTTTCGTTACAATACTTTTAATATATTACATGAAAATAAACAATGACTACCATATCATTATATAGCTACTATTATAATCTGTTGTAGAAGTCTGCGCATTTAAAGACAAATTAAGACCGGACGTAATGTAAGGTTGCTAGGTATATATTATATTTTCCTGTCTTTTTTAAATTCTGTTTTCAAAATATATGGGTTTCAAATTTAAATATTCATAATATTAATATAATTTACATAATAACAAATATTGATTTATAACTTAAATGAAAAAAATTGTATTTGTTAATAAAATTTTATGTATGTGAACGCGCTAGCGACTTATCTTAATGCGTCACGATGAGAGGTCATTTATCAATTAATAAATAAGTCGTGACCCTATACATTACAAGATTGATTCAATTGATTTATGACTATTTTATTACTTTGAGGGTTCACTGTTCTTAATTTTTTTTAGTTGAATAAGAACACAATTTGGGAGAGTCGTCAAGGCAGCACGTGCTGCACGATACGAGTGCAGTAAGTTTTAACTGCACAATGTACTCAACCTCAGTTGGTAATATATTTTTGTTTGCAAATGTATGAAAGGCAGAAACGCCCTAATCTCCGGTACAAATTCAATTTCATTTGAGATGAGATAAAGGTTTGTACAGATTACAATGATCATATCGTATATATAACTGAATGTCTTTTAGGTACTGACAGGGTTGCAACCCCTATTCATGATCTACTTTTGAGGCGGATCTCGGACGATACATTGTTTCACTATTAATTGGCAATTAATAAGTACCTACTATAAGTAATTTTAACTGCACTATGAACGCATAGTTCGAACAGGACGAAACTTATGAAACAGATTTTGATAAAACCAGATTTTAATAAAACTAGTTTCTTCTTCCGAGCTGGATTTGAAGCTTAATTCAAACGTCAAATTTTATACAACATTATGCAAATATACCACACTCATAAACACAGCACATATAAACTCAGTAGTTGAAACTAACATTGTAGGTAAGCAAGTTAATTAGAAGCCAAACACTGTGCTATGAAGATATTGTGGAACTCTATTCACATCAAGGGCAAAATCTCGCATGTAAATTATAAAACGGACACCCGGTCCAAGTGACAAGCGAGACGTCAAAATCTGTCTAAAAACTACAGATATTGTGTCCATGGGTGACTTAGACAATATTCAATTAAATTTCGTATCATCGTAAGATTTTTTTAAGAGAAAAAAAACAACAAACGCTTATGCGTATGCTTAACAATATGCTCATAACTTGTACCATACAATAAGGGAACCCGGATAGATCTGCAAGCTGACGATTATGCATATTAGTTGCGAAGTATTACCAACTTTGTCTCGTATACCACGACTTAAGATACGAAGGTGATTTTGACAATACCTGAACAAGAACTATGATTATTAAGCCGTAAATATTAGAGACACGGTATACCACATATTTTTATTAAAAGTGAATCTGAAAATGAATTTACATATGAACTGCGTCTTACTCTTTAAATCTTTCATCGTATAATATCCAACTTAGAACGAACATTAAACCTATAATCTTCTAGACGCTTGAAATGACAACGCACTTAGATGTAGGTAACACGTTCAGGGATAGATAAAGAAAAAACGTGACATAATCAGCATTTTCCACCGTTTCTGGTTATCTTTAGGCTTTACGAAAATCCTACGCAATAAAATATTGTCGGATAGTATTAAAAAGATAAAAAGTAGGCCGAAGCTTCTAAAATATTGTTTTCATACGAGTACTTTCTTGCGACCCTTTACTTTTTATTCTACTGTTGGACGAGATGTGATCTTATTACGAGATTGTTTAAGGCCATTGTCCGCCACATTGCTCAAGTGGGCAGTGAGACTTCTACACCTTAGAGAATATTATGCAGCTCTTGAAATATACAAGTTTCCTCCCAACGTTTATACGATTATAGCGAGGTTTATTTGATTTTAAAGTATATATTTGTTGTTAAGTCAAATGTGCATGCCTTGACTCGAATTTCAGACCAGCATAGCAGAGTGCTGAAATCTAAACCACTGCAACATGTGAACGATTAGTTATGGCAAGAGATATTAAAATTTTTAGTTATAAAACGTACGTAACAAGTCAGAGGTTCGTGCCAGGATCGAACGTAGACCCCCGGCGTAGAGGGCTACGTTTCATACCACTGCATCAGGGCTCATCGAGGGGATTTTAGTGGGTCCCACGTAACCCGGTGTCTCTCTCAAGGCACCGTTTCACCTTTCGAAGGTCCCCCGCTATCAAAAAAAGGTATGACTAAAGGGTAGGTAGTTGACAAATTTTATGTTTACAAACAAAAAAGGCCGCTGGCTAAATAAGCTTTTATTTGCGTTGTGTTAGTTCTACGTTGGAGCGCGCTTTTGTAAAAAAATTCCAACTTATATTTAAATAAATTTGTAATTACAATTTGTGCTTGTTATTGCGATAGCAGCTTTTTATGCGACTTTGTTGCGCGAATTGTAAGTTTTGATTTTTAGTCTATTATGTCATTATAATCGTACTTTGGCCCAGTAACTAACAGAAAGATATTTTTTTAATGTCAGTAACGGTAATTCTTTTCAGCATTTGTATTTAGAAATATCTCTATAATAATTGTACCTCACAAGCTCCAGCTGGATGTACCCAAACTGATATCGCACCAAAAATACCTGAAAAAATAACAAAAATCAGACCAGTTCTCATTACACAAAAATAATAAGGAACATACAATATCTGACCTGCTCATAATGCTATACTTCTATAAAAGTTGTCAAATATTGGAACTGCCGCTGTTCTGCTTCATATATGTAATATTTCCATTTAGCATGACATTTATAAAAAACCTTAAGTATTACTTAATATACAAAATAGTGTATCCTTGTCATTAACGCAAAGAATACAAGTTGCGAACGGAAAGCAAATTCGAAGTCTTTTCAATTTAAGTAAGTTCAAAGCAGTCCTTGAGATGACGCAAAATTTCTCGTTTAAATTTTCAACGTTTGCAATTACGACGTGATAAAGGAAGTGCAAAAGAAGCTTATTAAAAATCAGACGCGTGACACAAGCGCCCGTAATGCCCTCAAAGCACTATCATTAAATTCATGAGGTCTTTAATCCAAAAAGAAATCCGCCAGAATCCCAAATCGAGGGTCTTTTGAGCGACTTCAAAGTTAAATAACCCCTACGTAAGGTTGGCGCGGAGTGGTCCAAAAATGCATTTTGCACCCAATAGCGTCACAATAAAATACAATTTCAAATAGCACTCCACCAATTCAAGAAACAAATGTTCAGCCGTGCAATTTAGACTGTATTTCCGGGAACACGGGTTACATTTTAAGTTAACAAATATTTAAATTTATTCATCGAGGGTGACGTAGCAAAATGTACTTTAAAACGATAGCGTTTAAGTCCAACGTGAGTTGCGACGCGATTTGGCGATCCGTCAGGGGTTCTCAACCGCGCCGCGATTTTTCAACGTGGCCCGCTGAATGACGTCTGTATATTTTACTAGTTAAGTGACAGATGGGTGAGGGCTGCAAACTATTTATTGTGCCATTACAGTTTGGTTGCCAAATGCCGAGAGTTTGGGGCTGACAGTTGAAAATTGCGCTCTCACTCAAACGACCGCGCATTGTATCGCAGATTATTATACTATTTCATGGACGAGACTGCGCTCGTTCGGAAGTTTGTTAATAAGCGTCAGTTTCCGACACACATACATTAATATCCATTGTGCCTTTGAAACATTGGTATTTGCTTAAGCTTTTGCAATAACACTGGAAATGACTTCTTCCGCAACAATAAGATATTTATATACATAGAAACAGATAGACAAATATCATAATTTAATACATCGAAACAATTCTGTTGCCCGTATCCGTTTGAAAAGATATTGTCGAGCTCCGTTATAGCCATTTTATTTGTCGCGTATTGATGGACAATAAAACGAACCGAAAAGCAATTTGTTTTTATTGTCTCAGCCCTGGTATAAATTTCAATCTATTTATGATGAACGTAAACATAAAAAGTTTGCGACGCCTGTACCGAGTGGAAGGAGTGTTAAAACGGTTTCGAACCCCGCTTAGGATTTGAGGTGGGAAATAATAACCCACCTTTATTATTTGTATCGATTTTGTTAAAGGCAGTGCTCGGAAACCGTTTAGAATAAAGTGTTAGTTATTATCGTGAATATAAATATTTGAACAGATATTTCAAGCACTCCGAACCAGAGACGAAAAATTGATATATTAATTGAGAATATCCAGATAGACAAAACTCTCAAAATGTTTATACTTATGTTGTTTTTGATACTCAAAATCCAACCTAATCTAAGTACGTACATAGTTATTTTTTACTACTAAGAGACAATTACTAGTTAGTGATACATGTAAAGCCCCGGATTTTTTTACCCGAATGTTGTTTAAATGAAAATGTTGAAAAGATCAACAAATCGTGAGCATCCACAATAACTGCGGATGCTGGTGTTTGGGCCCGTGAAAAATGTCTTCATATCCCACATTAATTAGAATATCCCACATGAAATAGGGTGTTATGTTCGCGTCGCAGTGACGTTTATTAAATTGCGTTAAATTTATAGACACCAGCGGAAGAGCACTTAGCCGGCGTGACTGTCGATTCAGATAACGATGTGTCACCACTTCAGTTCTTCCCCCAAATTACTATGTGGATGATACTCGAATTATTCTTCCACGTAACACTGCACGACAAAAAATTAATTAATACCCACATACAAACATCGATTTTTTTATAACATATACGAGTATAACGATTGTTATAGAAATGCTTAAAAAACTTAAATTCTATGAAAATTAATGACTACTTCCAAATTTAATAAGATTTTTTATTATATCCATGTCAAGTAACAGAAAATGTTGTCTACCGCCGAAATGTTACCGCTCATAGATAATTTAAAAAGTCATAAAGAGTAATAAAATCTGACACATCCAGCCGAGTGTTGCCATTCGCACGCGTATATAACTATATGAGTTACATTTTATTACGCACACCTGTGAAGAATGCCTTTGTTTCAGTATTAAAAGCTTTATGTGAGAATTGTTTATATTATATGTGGCAACACTGGAGGAGCTCGCGGTTTCGCTTGTGATATAAAGCATTATTGTCCAATGATTTTATGTTTTACAAATATTGTCTTGATCATATATTTGTTTTACAGTCGCACACAAATACGTCCTTGTTTCAAAGTAACATTAGGATCAATTAACTGTCAAATGTCAAAATTATTCAAAAATTTTTGGGTCAAAAATTACGTTATATTTTTTAATAAGTCTACAGCTTGGGTACAAAATCACCTTATGGTACTAAACTTACTGATTATAGATGTAACATGTTTACTAAGAAAGCACCTGTTTACTCTTGTTTTAAACGATTCGAACATGAAAAGTACGATAATAGAGTCTTTGGGCGAGGAAAAAGGAAACTCAGCATTGTGCAAACCTTCGAAAAATCAACAAATCAAAGTGAAAAAAACGGCGTACATCCATTCGTGGCGCAAATCTAACAATTGTAAGCAAATTTCCTTTCAGTAAACTCGAACCAACACAAATACTCTGGAAAAGGTAATAGTATTCTCAAAGAAACAGTGGGATATTGCTTCTTAAGACCCGATCAATTGCTAACGGGGAGGCCCCGTCAAAGGATTACAGTCCTTGTTGTGAAGGGCACAAGTGTCATAGCCGCGAAGTTAATTATTTCGTTCACTATCAGTTCCACAAGGTTGAACCGCGAAGTCGTTACAATACTGATATTGACAGTCATTAGTTCGACTGTGGCTGCTCTTAGGTACTTGTCATATGCGAAACAAGTATCGAGTAACGATAAGCGAACTGCACTTATGTTGTGTGGAACAAAATCGGTATTTATATTGGATAAAAGTACGCTAATTAGAATTCCTAATAGAAGAATAATTAGATTCCTCAATCGCTTTGAGTCTTCTTTAAAGTTAGAGGTAGATTGAGTTTTATAAATAAATAAATTAAAAAAAATTAAAAACATTTTTGGAAATGTTCTAATAGAAAATCTAAATGCAACACTATATGGTACTGCTTATCAGTAAATCACTGAATATCTTAAAATACTAGATACGGACATTCATATAATCACGCCTATTTCCCTGTAACTATATAAACTGTTAATCCATTTTGTTTTTATCGACTTTAAAAACATTATTATTAATATTCGCTTTTATCCCCTTTGACGTTACTAGTACGTAGTGAGACAAATACCATCTGGGAATCTGGTTTCTTAAGGGTTGAAATGAATTAATTATTTCTACCCCATTTAAGTAGGTAAAATCACAGAAAGAAAGGAACGGAATCTTAGTTTATATATATACAGCGTTAATTCCACAGGTAACTCGTTAGTATAGAAACAATAAAATTGGTAAGATACTACCTTTGTAAGACTGTATGTACTTGTGTGTTAAAATAATAACAGGCGAGTGATTTATGGGTAATATACATAGTTTGTGCCAGGATTGTGTTCATTCAACGAATGCACAAACATTACTAATTCAGAAAAATTCATTTCGTTCATTCAATTCAAAATCCTATGAATATGAAGTGACAATCACGTCTAATTTGCCAGAAATCACCATAAGAGTTGAGTGGAAGTGAAAAATGCGCATCTATAAATTAATAACTTCAGATCTAAAGTTGCGGACTAAGATAAATATAGGGTTGTCAGAACAACAAAAAGTGACCATTAATTCTGAAAGCGTCCACTTTTGAGGTCCTCGAAATAACGGCGGCAAATTAAATCTCGACAAACTAAACGTCTGACCGAGAACTGTCAGCGACCGGAGCGGTTATAACGGTGGGAACGCTATCCATTATTATACCATCATGCCACGACACTTACGGGGTAGGCAGGAAATACCGACTGCAAAGAATCTATATCCTCACAGACCTGCCGTGATTCTACATTCATCACACTTTTCATTCTTACACGCTAGTTTTGGAGACTCTTAGATTCCCTTATCGGCTAGCCTGAACTATTTGGAC
The DNA here is from genome assembly GCA_018246895.1 of Aspitha aspitha aspitha. Classification (NCBI taxonomy): domain Eukaryota; kingdom Metazoa; phylum Arthropoda; class Insecta; order Lepidoptera; family Hesperiidae; genus Aspitha; species Aspitha aspitha. The sequence continues at coordinate 4,887 of DWGJ01003167.1, read as the reverse complement.
TTGGTAAAGTCTTGTTTTCCTTCGACATTTGCAAACGTCAACACTTGTATTGTATGTTCATTCATCGTATATTCAATAAGTAGTAATACCTTTATAACGCTATAACGGTGAAGGAAAACATCGTGAGGAAACCTGCATATCTTAGAGATATTATACAGCGTACCTATAATATTTTCTGACATGTGTGAAGTCTATCCATCCGTACTTGGCCAGCGTGGTAAACTATGGCGACAATCCCTCTCTCTTTGATAGAAGATCCGGTCCAGCAGTGGATCATAAAAGGACACCTTTTATCCCAAATCACTTATATTGTACGATAATATCAGACGGTAGATAATATGTACAGTAAGTACATCGCTTATCTTTCAACGTTTGAAGTGACAATACTGAATAGAGGGCGCTGTTCTATTCATACGAAATCAAAACAACTAGTGTGCCATTCAAATTACTGGACGGTAATTAATCAAAATATCCCGCAGGGACGGGACGGAACCACTTTTGGCATTAAGTATTTCACCCGAAGTGGACGACCGCCGTTAAAAGGTATTCGACATATTAAAGATAGATCACAACCTGTATAGCCAATATTTGTAGATACTTGGACAATAAAGTTCTTTTTTATATAAAATCGTTTTGATAATTGAATACCAAACCATTGAACATCGTGTCTGTGGAACATAACATAATGTAACAATTGAGTATTAGTAACATTTTGTTGATAGATAATCCAGTATGATTTGGTTTTTCATTTTCAGCATTCAAAATAATATAAAACTCTTTAGGAGTGATGACCTTCTTAATTAAGCCAAAAAAAAGTCCCCATGAACCTCTTTATAAGGAGCGTTTTATTTATATTTAAAATAATTAACCTTTGTTAGTGCAACATTATCACAAAATGTTCTGAATTTTAAAGCTAAATTATACATTATTCAAAGAACTTGCGCCTTCAAATATTTATTCATGATTGACATCTGAGATTTATAACGAACTTAAATTTTAATTACTCTGATGGACGCCCTCTTGAAGTTAAACGACCTTAAAATTAATTCGGGAACATAATGTCTGGTTTATTATGCAGTTAAATTAGTATTTTTTATATACACGACAACTTGATGATAATCTGTCTTATACGTACTCGTATGTAAGATTATAAACGACTTGCAAATAAGTCTATTCTAAAGGAATTCTACTATATTTATCATATCCTGTGATAATCTGGAAAGACGATCTGATTTTCCGAAACACATCGGAGCGTAAAAAAGCTGTTGCGTGTTACACACAACGCGCTGTTTAATGCTCAGTAATCTGATTAAGAAATTGAAATGGTATTACCAGGATAGTTACAACAGATTGTGTGTTAAATTTGATCACGTTTACTTAAAACCACCTACTATCTGCCACTTCGATCATTCAATCCCTTGATAATTTATTATAAAATATTTTTAGGCAGTGATAAGCTAGTGATAAGCTGGATTTGAGTTTCTCACTGCGGGATCTGGGTTCAAATCCTGGCACTCACCTTTGACTTGACAAAGCTACGTGCGTTTCATAATTTAAATATAACTCGTTATACCGATGAAGGAAAACATCGTAAGTTGCATGCGTTAGGGTATATAATAAATTATATAATGCTTTCTAGGGCATGTAAAGTCTATCAACCATCACTTGGCCAGCATTTTAGACTATGGCCTAAAAAAACCTTTGATCAGTATGATATAAAACTTGTGATCAGCAACGAAACAGCAAAAGGTTAATTTTTTTTTACTAATATATATCAACGAATCCTGATCTTTTTAATTCAGATTTCTTACTGATTTAAATCGTATTTTATAACGCCATCTCAACAAAAATTACATTCAGCAAAACAAGCAGTCCTAATTCCGTTTACCCTTGGCTGCTTGTCAACCCGACCCTAAGTATATTTTAATGTCCCTTCGAACTGAAATCGAATTAAAATCAAGTCATCCAAGTGTAACGATAGACGCAAATCTTAACGCTCTTGCCCTTCCGTGAACGTACGACCAATCAGGCGGAGAGAACTCGACTCGAATACAAAACACACCAACATACACGCGCAATTCGCACAAACCCTATTACGTACCAATAAAAGCCAATTCCGATTGCCGCAGCTGAAACCATAAATGGTGTCCGCCATAGACTATACAATAAAATAGATGCGACTAGACGTGGTTAATTTAGAATGAAATTTGCATCGACTTAAATGGAGATAAGATGAACGCGTGTGTCCTGTTCTTGGGTCGTTGCTTCGGATATTATGGGAAAATCTAGATATTTCTATAAATATATACCGCAAGTAGAACTAAATTTGAGTTCATTTTAATCTTACGTTTCAAGCTTTACTTTCGTTAAACGAACACAGCAACTGAATAACAATAATAATTAGGGGACAGCTTCGCAACCATTTTCCCCGGTGTTAATCGAGCCCACACTCTTGGCTTGGTCCTCAGGTTGATTAGCCAGTAAACCAACACAGCAATCAATAGATCTACCCGAATAATAGGCAAATCATAAGTTAGAAACTGGTAGAAGCTTGAATCCGATTTCTATTAGAGATGCACCCCTATTGCGTATATCTTTATGATCATAAACAAATGATACAGATCCATTTTTTCGTAGGGCAATAGAACCGCTGGTAACTAAATTATTTACATTCGCTTTTTGTAAACTCATCCAGCAACTAATGTATCTACAGATAAAAAATCGAAACTCCTTTGATGCATTTGAGAGTATTTGATCTTTTAAACATGACTCTTATTTTCGACTGACCCTTCTGCTCCCAAATCTTTGTCTCCCTTAGGATTTCGCGTTAGGGTGTTTAGTTGACGGAGGGGTTGTTGCGTGCTTATGTTTTTAATGTCCGTACTGCCTTACAATATAACTATTCTGTATTGTTAGAAGACAATGCTCGTCGCTTGGAGGGGGCCCTGCTGTTATTGCAGTGTTATGGATATCACAATATCGAGCGATAAGCTTGATGTGCCAACAAAGGCTATCCACTGAAGGTTGATTAGAATAACGCTGGTTGAATGATGCCGAGATGTATTAAAGACGAAACATTTACAAACTCCGACGTGAACGAGTACGATTTTCAAGAAGTTCGTCTTGTTTTGTGATTGAACAAAAAATCATTACTGTCCAATATAATGCAATAGCTATCAAATAATGACAAATGATATATCACTTTTAAATTTATAAACGATTTTTAAACATTTTTGATGCCAAGCTTTTTAACGACTACGATGAAATGATCTAGTGCAGAAAAGTTTAAAATATCACATCATTGTTAAATTAGTTTTTAAAGTCAACCTTTGAAAGTTGCAATACTTTCAAAAGTTAGTTAGTAAGCTTTAAAAGTAGTTAAGTTTTTCGTTTAGTCACGATCAAATAATTTGTAATTTTGGATTAGATCACGATTATTACATTTTTTATCCCGGATAAGTATCTTTTACACTATACCATCCCTAAAAATATCAAATGTAAATTAATCGTACGTTTAAATGAATATTTTCAAGTTTCTACTTATGTTCGGTCCAAGCCTTAGGAATTGTTTCAATCGCTTCTAAGTTTTAAGCAATCGTAAACCTTTAATCTGTAACGAAAACTGATGCAATATTCGCTTCATTTCGGTGAAAAAGATATGGTAAACTAACAAAAGATAGCGTTCAACTTATGTTTGAGAAGACATCGGTTATTGATCCCAAGTATGACTTATATGTATATACAGTCGTAATTGGTTATTGATGTAGACTGCAATGATAATTCATCATTAAATAAAATCAATGACTGGAGCAGTCGGCTGCATAGATTTCTAAAAAAATAATATTCATATTTTTATTCAAGATATTAAAGTTTTTTTCAATGACACTCCCTCCTCAAACTCCATCTACATATATAAAGACAACCAAAAATATTCCTTACATTTTTACAATCCACATAGCGATTGCACACGGTAATAGGTATTATTTCTAAATAAAAATTACCCTCTAAATGAACTCCTACATTTAATAATGCAAAGCGAACTAACATTTTAGTGCCCCATACGTGTATCATTACATAATTAATAATGTAACCGATTCTGTACTGACGGATCCAATCGTTAGTTACTGGTACTACATTCGGTTTATTTTCGGCATTAAATACGAATCCATTAAAGCCACTATTTATTTACAAATTCCTGTGTGTTCAACTTGCTTGTGTAACGTATATGAAATATTTTCTGTTTATTTATTTTTACATCAAGTATAATTTATAATGTATAGGTAATGTAAGGTATATGTTAGACTAGCAGGAGTCTAGATTGAGGCTTTATGTCAGTCAGTCTGACGCTTACAAATAGAACCGCCCCTCACTGCAGTTCTAGCGTGATGCGCTTCGCTTCGCTTATCTTGACTGAATTTGGAGTGATTCTAATTGAGTTGTTAAGAGGTTTAGAAATACTTACATGCATAAGAAATGTCCTAACCGATGTGCATTGGAAATGTATTAAAGAGAGATTAATATCTTGGAAAACCTTCGTAAGGGTTTACGTGTTTACTGATCTCAATCACAAAAACGCTACCGCTATGGTATGTAGACAGCAGATGAACTATATATACACACTTATAAAAAAAACAGACATTTCTATTCTCACACAAATATTCGTCCCCAGTGGACTTAACGTTTTTACCCGACTTTATCTCCCAAGCAACTGAACCCAACGAAATACCATTTATACGAATTAACAAACACAATAATATATACTTTTATATATACTAGTGGTCGCCTGCTGGTCGAAATTCGACCATAATAGAAAATAATTCTTTGACATTTCTTTGGACTTTTTGTTTGACATTGACAACCAGAATGTAAACAATGAACGTTGTATGT
>DWGJ01003166.1:0-13945 GCA_018246895.1 Aspitha aspitha aspitha | reverse complement strand
TAGGACGTGCGCCTGCGCGTGTGCTAGGTGTAGTAGTGAGCCAGTGACGTATAGTGCAAGTGCCTGTAGGGCATCACTAATATTGACTAGGATAAGTGGACACTACAAATAGGGAACATAATCTTTTAAATTCAATTTAATTACAACGTAGGTTATGCAAGTGGAGTGCTAGGTACCTACATACATTTACATTCTTCTCACAAGTACCATCTGTATGCAAACAGCGTTTGATTGGAAATTTACTCGAGTTTATATGAAACGCACACGCCCGGTGAAGCGGCCTTACACGGAACCTTTCATGTGACACACAATGACGGGTAAGTATAGAATAATTTAGGGTGTCGATGTATTTATTTACTGCTGTGGTAATGTTGTGTGTACCATAACACCAATTCATCTAATAATGATTTTATGTTGTTCCAGCTATTTACGGTTAATTATATGACATGTCCGAATGGTCTTTAAATTGTCTAAGCAACACGCTGCGTGTATTGTTTTAAAAGTAGCGTCTAAGTTTTATACACATAATTATACCAGTTGGTCTTCTGTCCAAGTACGGATTGTCTGACACCGATGAAGGCCGATTATTTCATTTAAATTCACTTAATAGATGATGTTAATGCTAATACTATCGTAATAAGTCATAAACAATTTAAACATACACGTTTTTAAACATTTATTTCTACGAACGTTTCGTATTTTCTTGAAGCAAGAAGCGTGTAAAATTAAAGATTAACCCTTTTTTGGGCACTGTAAGTATATCACTTCAGTGACCTAAAAGCTTAACATTATCCGCCCACACTTGCGTATATATATCAAGTTTTGCCTACGACAGCATGTGATGCCAGTTTGTCGGCACAGACTATATTGAAATTCATGTACAAGTCAACATGAATATGAGTGACGTAAAACGTTTCAAATGTGTAAATATAGTTGGGGTGTAGTACTGTAGGTGTGGAATGAAATGGTATCGCATTAATGTCGGACATGAAATGAGGTGACCTAATTTGTAACGACATAAAATATATCACTTATTCCATGTACGGTTGGTACATGGAATTATCATTCGTCGACATTACAAAAACATTTTTATTATAATCATGTAGTTTTTAAGTACATATTTGTATACGAGATATTCAGAGGCTTTTCCGGATTAGCTTAATGTTGTCATATTAAACGAAAAAGACATGAAAATATTTCGGTATAGGTATACCTCCGTACATACATATATGAACAAAAAAAATCAACGTTTGCAAAAGTGCCGGGGAAAATTCCAAACGCTATAGTGAGCATAAATAAGAATCTATCTATGTATGCACATACATAGTCCGCCGTTGAGTATTATCTCTTCAATTCTATTTAATATATTGAATCGACGATAGGCCGTGTGTATTCTGAAATCAATCACTCGTCACTGTGATTAATAAACGATAAAACAAAGTATTTGTGAACCGATTACATCCGTAAACCTATTTAATATAAACAAAAGGTGTACAAATAAATAATGTTAAATAGAATACGGTGTACGCAGTCTTATAACGTTTATAAAAAAAACCTCTGTAAATTATTGCTATTAGTCGACGTAACAAGTATACTAAAATTATTACTACACGCATAAAATAACACTTAAATATCCGTTTTCATTTTAATAGCTTAGTAATAATACTGCTTGCGTGTTAATAGTTTCCGAGCTATAATATTAGCATAAATCCCATTTTATTAGTTATATGATAAGTACTAAGTGTTCTGAAACCTCCCAATACGTTGTGCAAAGCAAACATGTTTACCCCGAATATTGGCTTCGCATATAACAAACTCGTGTACTCAGACACGCTCCACACACACGCGCGCTGTCACGTTGCCCGGTATCCGGGAAAATTAATATTTTTTTTAACTTATAGTCCAGCATATTAGTCTCAGTGCCGGCCTGGCATGCAAATGATTCCGAATTCGAATGTCAACGAAACAAATATTTGAATCCTAAATCAAAATATTATGTTATCCACTTGTCTTCGAACTTTTTATACTTATGCTGTGTTTTTCGGTTGACCAAAAAATATATCCTTGTCTGAGTTTGGAGTAGACTTTTCTTTTCTAATCACCTGTTATAACTAAGGTAATCTTACATTTTATAGCCGCTGAAATTCTGCAATTGTTAAAGCAACAAGGAGACCATTCAAATAGATTGTTACATAGTTCATTCTGCACCCATAACTTTAATCAAATTAAGTTGAAACTGAACTTTATCAACGATGCGATTTCATACAGCATTATCATCTCATCCGATGGATATCTGTTTTCATTAAATTTTCATGTATATACATAATTATTCCGTGACCTTTAATTGGTCTTTAAGTCAAATACCTATGTAAGTATTACCTATCAATATCAATAAAATCATACAAAACTATCGCAGCGATGCAAACAACATTTCCATTTCTATAATTTATCTTATGTCAGTAGGTAGTGGGCACAAACGATCTGTAATAGGTCGAAGTGCCTCGAGCCGCAGAGCTCAGCCTTCAACCCAAATAAAAAAAAAAATGTCAGTAGGTATAGTAACATCACTCTTTGTAACAAGCCACGAAATTTAGTAGTAATAGGTTTTTGCCAATCATTATGTTATAATTATAAGTAGTTAATTTGCACCGTCATTAAAAGCACCATAATGAATTGCTAACTCTACTCTTATTAACGCTTTACACATTCATTAATTAATTTACTAGTTTAATTAAGGATAAATGTTAAGTGCTGTCAACAAATGCCCGTTGCTAATTTCGTACACCTTTGATTCCATATCGCGGTGCTTGTACATTTCTAAAAATGAATCAACCGACTGAACTGTCTCAAAAAGTCATGACGTCGGCACACCACACCTATTACTATTATTCCTATCAAATCATCCCAATCATCGATTAATTAGGTACTTAATTGAAATTCAGTGCAAAGTGTAAGGTACGAGAGGTGAAGTATGAGCGTATGAGGGGGCGGTGAGTGCATGAGGAAACGAGGAAGTTTCAACGCATCCGCAATAGATCATTCTTGTTCGCTTAATCATATTGATGTCAAATCCATAGATCAAAGATTTATCGTCAGTCAACTATTCTGCTCGAAATGTTTACCAATTTCGAGCCAATATCTACAATAGGTGAAAAATTATATTAGATATAGAGACACGGGAGAGTAGCAAGTTTGACCAGCTAATGTCAAAAAGAGCGGTTATCTAATAGTAAATATTAAATTGGTACGGTATTTAAATATAATAAGTACAGGATCATTATTCCCGATTTGATCAGTGTCAACGTACATTGTGTGTATTGTTATTTGATATATTTCATACACGTATTCAATTAATTTGTTTGTGGTCGAAATTCATTAGTAAGTCTAAAGAATAGCCCGAATAACCTCATACAGTTTAGTCGTCTATTTAAAAGATTTAATACATTGTCGATAACATACCCATAATAGCGTTTTAAAAGACCCTGTTACATTGATAAGTAATTTGTATCACATTGTACATGTACGAGTACAAAAGCTATCGCAGATAAATTTTGTTTTGAAATTTTTGCAAATTTGTCACTAGACTCAAGTGTAAATTATAATTTTTCTACCGTACTTTTTCTGATCTGGTCATTGATTTACATTTGTTAAGAAAAATTGTGTTAAATGTTAAATGTCAAATGGCTGAAGTTTTCAAAGTTTATAAAGACTGTACCCTTGTGCGCGCTCGTCGGTCGCAGCGTGAAAAGACCGGTCTCGTTGTCTCGAAAACATTCGTAATGAATGCCGTTAGTCTATAAAATATTTATTCTCTACCAATCCATGTCAAGGACATAATACGTTTATTTTATACGTTTGCTTATTTCTGTATCCATATAATTTTCATGCGTTTGTTTGTTATATTTATATATTATTGTTCTTCGTTTTGATTGAATAGGTAACATTAGTTTTACATACAAAAAATATAAGTATCTTCACAAATTGTACGTATATTGAATTGAATATTTTATAAATATAAATAATCGTTTTTGCACACTTACCGGACATTAGCGAGAGTGTGGCGTCGGCTCTTAAGGTACCTGCCGTGATACTTCTGCAGTTCGCCTATGCTGCCTTGCTCGGCCTGCATCCTGCCGGAAGGGAGTAGAGGCGCGGGCGCCTCGTCCGCCGTCTGTCCAGGCGAAACACTGACGGCACCGGAGCCACGCTTGCGGGCTTTATTGGACTTCCTCGCTGTTGCCGATATGCATATCTTTACCGAGGATGGACTTCCGAAGCTACGCTTTTTCCCTGAGCTCCTCGACGACGTGTATGCCGTGTCAGTGCTGCTTCTCGTGCTCTTATATGACGGGGTCAGTGTCGCGTCGGTTGCGTCCTCTAGCGGCCAATCTGAATCGTCCTCTTCCTCGATCCCTGGCAAAGGCGACTGCTGGCCGAGTGGGCGTGGAGAACTTATTACGGGTTCCGGAACGACTGTAAACATACAATGAACTCACTAGAACAAATCTAACCATAGCAATGTGGGCGTGAATATTTATGGAACGATATTGGAAGATATTGTTAAACGAATCGTAAATTTTCAAAAACTAATGTAGAAACGTGGACGTGAAAGCAAATAAGATGTTAGGTACGTGTGGCAGATTTTAGTTATCGTACAAAATTGCACAAAACTTAAATCAAACCCGTTATTTTATTGTATACACAATTGAATCTTAAATTCACGTTGTCAATAGTACAATATATGTATATGTATATGTATATGTATATGTAATTTAATTACTTAATTCACGAATAGGATCAGATTTAGTGTTTGACCGTGGCAATCTGCTAAGAGCTGATCGCGAGATTACAGATAAGAACGAGATTGGGGCGAGAGTGCAGTCTGAATATGGAATATTTTAGGGAAATTTCCATTACAAAGGTATTAAACAACAGAACACCAGAGGTATAAAAAATAGCACAGATTTAATATTTGAGTACAGTCTTTTTTTAAGACCTGCAAACCGTGTCAAGAGTAAATCCCTAAAAGAGAAAAGCGAGAAAACCGGCACATGTGACGTATATCAATCTTCTGGTCTCTTATGCCCATCTTATCACTATTTTTTTTTAAATTGGGATACGAAGTGATATCTTTACCGAAAACGATAGAAATGTAATAATATACAATCTACAGCACTTGCGGCCTTGTTACTCTGATACTCACCACGTGCTGACTGAAGTGTTATAGCAACCGACACAGATTTGGAAAGTCTAAATTTTGAATCAAAGAAATTGTACGTAACAGTATATTTTCTCGTCCGCCGCTAATGTCAGCACTGTGACCGAAGTCTATTTACATAAGCGATGATCGATAAAGCGACATCAAATAAACAGTTTGCCAATATCCATTGGCCGTAACAACATTACATCAACTTTTTAATGTACACAAATATTTTAGAACTACGAATTACTGTAATAAAAAGTATCCGTCAATATTTTGATTGTTATTAATGTATAAATTTTGTAGCTATGCCTGGTTGCATATTTATTAAAAAAACAATCTTGTAAAACGGGACCAAACTGTATATATGTTTAACTGTATTTGGTACGAGTATACCTCTATGTATTCTATAAATACGCATGAGAAGTATAGGTAAAGCTACGATTTTAACTATTTACTTCTTACACTTCTGTAATTATAATTCTGAAAATCCTTATATATGTATTTTAAATCCTCTATGTTCGATACGAACTTTAAAATAATGTATATTATATCTCTTATATATATAAAAATCCCGTGTCACGAACCCCGTGTCCCGTGAACCAATTTCCATAACATTTTGTACATATCTATTATTTGATCAAACTTAAAATATAGGTTAGTTTTTATAAAATAATAAATGTCAGTTGTCAATAATTTTTTACATAAAATTCATTTCTGAACGCACGATATTTGTCATATATGATTTGACATAACGTAACCACGGCAATGCGTGATCAGATCCACTAGTTTCATAAAAAAAAAAACTTTTCAATGCAATGAATCATAAGTGAAAATTAAAGCATATTTCGTTTGATTTATTACGAAAATGATACATTATTTGCATTCACATTAGCGTAGGCGTTCGTAATTTACCGCGTTCATTAATAGCTCGCTAAATGACCGTCGTAACGAGTTTGGTCATTATAAAAGATTCTACAAGTGTATTATGTAATTTATGCATTGGTTGACTTTTCTTTTTAAATCGACACTTTATTGACAGTAAATTAATAGTCATCGAAGATGATATTAATTCATTAAAAAAGCAGGTTATCATTGTTATAGCTTAAGTACGAGTATGTCACATATGCTATGGATCTTTTTTGCATTTGAACTTCCTAAAATATTAAACGTTCGGTTTGCATATAATATACATATGTCAGCTAAATATTCCTTTAAGCTTTGACTTGATATATATGAGTGACGTATTGTTTCAAAATTATAGTTGTCATTAGTTCTATTGGTCTATACAGGAGCTTTTAAATTATATAGCTTAAACTAAGTGGCGACCACGAAAAGGACATACATACTCAGCAAATAGGGAAAGCTTTTACATATCTGTATGCCCTACGATATACTGGCTGATGTATTATAAATTGAGTGATGCTACTATATACTCGACTAGATACTCGTGTTTACGCAACTGCCCAAACCTTAATAAATCAATGAATAAATATTAGGTTTCACACGACTACGAAGCTTTCGTAGCTCAAAGGGCTCAAAGGCTGTCGTCACTCTGCATTATTTACTAAGCGATACATTTATACAGACATTTAGAAATAGTAGTAAGACCTTAGTAATAGTAAAGAACAAGAATAAACAATATGACATATAAATTGTGCATTTAAAAATTACGTTTTAATTATATAATGACACAAATATAACATTTTCTCTACACAGGATGTTCAATTTTAAGTTATAATGGAATATGCCATATTTCAGACGAGTTCTAAATTGAAATAAACAATGAATAAATATTACATTTCACACGCCTTCAGAGTTTTCGGACTTCAAAGGCCGTCACTCTTGATTAGATTGGATCAGAAGCCCTATCAGAAGATTGGCCGATTTTGTGAGGAATTTTCATTACATTTACATTTTAAATCCAATGTCACTCACTTTAAGTTTCTTAGTTTTATGAAAATAACACATAGGTAAATAGCGCGTTAACTTTGTAATGTTTTGAAAAAGTTACAAAAAATTTAATTCACAAATTAATGTAGAGCGAATATTGAATAATGACAAGTATCGTAGTAACGATGAACGCATTTTATTTGACTTAAAATACCAGTATTGATATGGTAAGCTAATACTGGAAAACATTCCCACAAATACCTACATAATACATACGTTTTCTATTTATTGATTTTCTATTTGATTCCAAATAAATTCAAATAAAGACCCTAACATACTCGTACCTACCTGAAATCAAAAATGCATACAAAATATGTGGATAATCTAAGGTATATTTATATACAATACACAGTCTCTTATTTATTTGTATATTCTTTCATTATAATCAATAGACTATAGAGCTATAGTACGACCTGTACGATTGCGATTCAACGAAACCAGACAGTAAGTAGAATATTATGAGTTACGTTTCGTTTATAAATATTTTATCAAGTGTGAGATCATTTCCTGATATTTTTTTTTGGTCTCTTTGTTTTTTTTTTCTTAAGAGTTCTCCAAAGATTACTGAGCTAAGTAAAATATAAAATATTATTGTATAGGCAAACCTAGATAGCTTACTTCTACCGTACCGTGTTTTTGTACGTGCTGAATATAAATCATGAGGTGTGGTCGTGGTCGGATCAAAATTTCATGCTATATTATCACAGATACTGGTATATATGATACATAAGCCTAAATTTCAAATTCTTAGTATTGACGACCCATTTGGTAAAGTGGTCTGGTAGCGACTATGAACCTGATTACGGATTTGAATATTAACCATGAAAGTGTCAAGTTTATGTGAATCTGTTTTTGTGTGAACTATTTCGTTCTTTATTCATTTTTATATTAATTGCTTACGGCCGTTTGGAGAACTAAAGTAAGAGTTTTTTGGCACCTAATATTATTATAATAAACAAAATGATATGGTGACAACTTGTCTGTCACACACAGACGTTTAATATTAAACTTCGAAGAGGGTTATATTTAGGGAAGCAAACTCTCAGAGTATTAGGGGAAAGTTGTAAGCAAAAAAATATTCTTAAGTTAAAATGATGGTCCTATATTTGCATCAAATTCATTACCATGACCCTTTATTCTTCTTATTACTGTAAAGGATTTTGAATAACACAGAACACAAAATTTGTATAAGTAGGTACCTTCAGTTTTGGTTTAAGTTCGGATCACACCACAAGTAACATTGTTGTGTAATCTAAAACTTGCTAATTGAATTTCTCTTCAACGCTTACTTAAAATAAATAGAATTATAGCGGCATAACTTAAATATCTCTGCTAACAAAAGTAGTGATACTAACCACCGATACTAGTATTTTGGGGTTCGTATCAGTGGCTGTTATTCTCAGAAGTAAACGAATAACATACTGCAGGAACTGTGTTAACGCGATTTTTTTACCTATACTTTGATGTATTTATCTAAGACTTTGTAGAAACACTTTTATCGTAAATAAAATATTATTTTGAATATTCGAATTCAGGTACGCTTTCCTTAACAACAACTCTATTTAACAAATCATTATTTAAGCATTAATTTAAATGTATGTATGTCCTTTCAATCTGTTTCCTTAGCGCCTATTTTAAATTTTGAAAAAGCTATCAGCATAAATAATAAAATAAGTTCTGAAAAACTTTGACAAGTAGGTATTAAATGCTTTCAAAACAAATTCAGAGGAAAGAACAGTTATTTTTTTAACATCCACTGTTGATGGTGGCCTTGACTTAAAGCTGACGAACTACATATAAGAACTCAAATAGATAAAAAGGTAGCATTTTCCACAAGTTACAGGAGACTATCACGTTCTTTTGATTGTCCGAGTCCTCTGCGGTGTAAAATTTACATTCACAACCAAAGTTTGTAAAAGGGCCAAGATTTATGATTATACTTATCAGTGGCAATCTGGAAGTAAGAGCTAATAAACTTTACCGCGTAACTGGCATCTTCTGTCGTAACTATTCTATTCTATTCTGCCTGACTACACACGTAGGAACTACGATTGGTGGTGACGATATACGAGTAGAATGCAAAGATTTTAAGTTTTACATTCAAGTACCTAGCACCAGTTTTTGAACGCTTCATTTCCGTTGTCCAATTGGCTACTTTGACGGGCTTGATTCAAAAGACACTCCCAGTGTATTCATCTGATTAGAAATAAATCCCGAACGCAATCCGTTCCTAATTTAAGGCAATTTGCGATGATAAGTTCTGCTGCTTTAAGACTTTGATAAAATTCCAAATATGATAGAGACGATATATTTAATACTCAGGAGGCCCCAAAAGCTTTTCTCTTCGCTTAATTTAATAATAGATATCGCCACCAGATAATATATATATTGACTGGAATAAGAATACTTAACAGTATTCAGTGTAGCGCTAAACATTGCGGCTCTTTTATTTAAAGCTTCTCTATAAATAGCAAATATTTTGCAATGAACAAACGTAAAGTGTGTCGATGGGCTAATAAATTTATATTGAGTTGTTCCGTTCTGAAATCCGACCGTATCGGTGAATCGCATCTGTGCCGGGAGAGGATCCAGTAGTAACAGAGATAAGGAGTGATTAGCCAAGTGGACGGATTAAAGTCTACATCTCCTTTACGAAGCAGTGAAAGTGGAATTAAAGGAGAGGAGAACAATTACTCTTCATTGTGGACGTGTTTCCAAGCGTACAAACTGCTTAATTCAATATCATAAATAATAACAATATAAATATGCGTATTTCACATCGGTATACACATTTCAGACGTTTACATAAAACTGTTCTAGCTTCATTGAACACCTATAAGACTCACTCTCTATACATCCATTGTTAGAAATCAGTGGTGTAGAGCAATGCTCGGTATAACAAGGCACTTTACACAGTGCTTAACTCTATTGTTTTACGGTCATTGGAAGCACATGAATATGTTTCCACGCGAATTTGTCTACACTATCACAGAGCAAATACTATCAATATGTATTGTCAAGATTATAAAAAGATTATGAAACGGTACTTTCATGAACATGTGAGTACCTAGTAATCTATATTAGATATTTCTTTCAAAGCGATTGTGTACTCGTAAGTGTAGTGATCAGCATTGTGTCCACTGCGGGCTGGGTTCGGAGTTGTAATCCGCAACCGCGCAAACATCTTTTTAATACATTTTAGTTTATAGTTAAGTGAGTGTCCAAACAAAACAAGGGCTATTATTTAAATGTAGTACATTCATGGACATGCTATGGAAGTTCCTAAAACAATATTGTTGAGCCTCATACTCATATATACTATACACACCTCACCAGTAGGACTTCCATTTTTTATCTTTTAATAAGATATACTTATTTTGGCTACTAAATATGAGCTATGAGCGGATAGGTAAATATGACCTAGAATAATACTAACTCAATGCACTATCAAGCGTCAAGGTCCTTTCCAAATGAAAATGAATTAATTATACAATAAAGTTATAAAATTTATTATCTTTATCGTTTCATCTTTTCGTAAACTATAATGTAATTAAATGAAGAAAAAAGATATCCATCCTTTTATTTCATTACTTAACAAAATAATTCTAACAATAGGCCATTAATATAACAAAGGTTAGTAATAAAAGCATAATTCGATTAGTATATAACTTAAATATATTAATAATTGTGAGGTCTGGTATTTGGTAAGAAATGTAATTGGTTTAATCAGCAGCCGGAGACTGTCTGCCTTAATATTACTATTTAATGTCTGCCAAGATTTCAAATTGCTAATATCCCTTGATGACAGCTGCTTCAATATACATTTTGTTGGTAAACCTATATAATATTGCGACGATTTTCTAATGCAACAACGTAACGAATTAGATGATAACAGAGACCATCACAATATTTATTATATTTTTAAATTGCACATTTTTGAAACTGGGTCAAAGAAATTTTGAATATATGGTCTAATTCGAGCAATCTCAGGAAATAGCCAACACTGAAAAGTTCAATGATTAAATTAGCTCCAAATCAATTGATAATGTTTATATTAGTTACAATTGAATGAAAAAGAAAAACAAACTAATATTGTGAGGGCGCCAGGAAACTGAATAGGCGCGTAGGAAACCAAAATGTTTTCATACCGAGAGCAAAGCTCAGGTAACAAGTCACTAAGTAATTACAATGCTGTTACCTAACACTGGGTCAGTGAATAAATAAAATATTGCATGGTAATCATCATGCTCTACATTATACATAAAATATATAAATAGTAATGTATAATCAAATTTTTTCGAAGCAAATGTTCTTAAGTCTCACTTCTTGTGACGTTTAAAAAAACTATAAATATAATTGTATATTAAGATTGATAACCACGGGAATCTCGTATTAACGAAGTACGAAATTTGAAATGTTACTGTACACTGTACAGTGTACAGTTGCATCTTATTTTGTAGAAGTTCTGTAGTTAACTTATCGCGTAGTACTAAACATTTTTTGCATTCTCTATTTCACACAACGCGTGTGGTCTATTCATCTAAATGGAAAACCACACGAAGCACCGATACAAGGTTCGCAATCGATTTGTTTAAAGGCAAATAATGAAACGCTGGTATAGTACTCCTAAAAAAATTGCAAATCAAAGTAGATTATTGTCGATTAAATCGAGACCGATATTTTACAATCGAGGTGTTATATTTAAGTAAAACAATCACTACATAGTATAACACAAAGACGCTTTCTCTGTCTTTATATCCTTATGTATGCTTAAATCTTTAAAACTATACAACGGATTTTGATGCGGTTTTTTTAATACATAGAGTGATTGAAGAGGAAGGTTTATATGTAAAATAAGCATGGTATAGGGAAAGGGCAATTGTTTTACTCCAAATTTAACGGGTGAGGGCCACGGCCAGTAATGAATAAATCAAAACTACTGGATCGATTTTAGTCAATTTTTCAGTGAGTGACATAAGCTATATATTTTATACCCGTGCGAAGCCGGGGCGGGCCGATAGTATTACATAATCAACACTGATATGTCTAGTAGTCTATCTATATGAACAGAATTCAATAAGGATGAATAACAGCTAACCACCATTAAATAATTGTTTGCCAATATTCCTTTAACAACATCTTCCATATTGATATATAAAATGGATAAAAAAAAACATAATAATGATAAATATTATATAATACGATATAAATGTGTCTACGCAGTACGTTTAAATCAATAAAACATATACAGCATAAAACAGTATTTACGAGTAGCTTAAGGTATATATGTATTTTACGTCGTCTGTCAACAGAAGTAAACAAAGAATGTTAAGTGTAAATCTTATTCATTTATCGATTGTAATATTTCTTCATCATCGGTCGGCATTATATCCATGGAATTAAAATGTTCTTATGAGATTGTTCCATTACAAACGAAGTCATAATTGAATTACGTGCAAAGTACCATCGATGATCAAATTACGATAGATGAAATTGCTTTATTGCAAACCCTTTACAAATATGAAAAACATCAAATCTTAAATAGAATCAACGTAATTTTAATAATATACATTATGTATCTCGATTTTGTTCCATTGATAAAATGAGAACTGGTAATATACGTATTATTTTAAAGTAAACTTAGAGGAAATTAATGAGACATTGCGTAGAAGTCTATATAATATTCTATCAATTTTTTAGCAACCAATTAGATGTTCGTCAATAAAGGATATTTCTGAATCACGTTCTAGTCAATCGGAATATCTTTTTCTTCACGTCGTATCCTTTAGGGATTCTGAATGTATGCCGATCTTTAGAATTTTCTCCCTCTGCATACACATAATCGGTACATGTGCTCATAAATACGTAGGTACGCTACATTTTTCTGTGAGAAACTAAATTGTAGAATTACAAATCACAAATCTTTTCAGACAAATTTACATGTCTATACTAATATTATAAAGCTGAAGAGTTTGTTTGGTTGAACACGCTAATCTTAGGAACTACTGGCTCGAATTGAAAAATTATTTTTGTGTTCAATAGTCCATTTATGAAGGAAGGCTATTGGCTATATAACATCACGCTATGATTAATAGGAGTGGAGCAGTAATGACAAATGTTGCAAAAACGGAAAAATACTGATTTCCACGAGGGCTAGGCCGCGAACACAGCTAGTTTAATATATATATATATATATATATAGAAAAATTTTCAACAAGTTTAGTTTCATATGTTTATACTTCAATGTGAAAACAAGAGCTACTTCGTAATAAACTTAGGTGCGACCTTCTTCGCATTTTTTGTCCCTTTTTCACCTTCTTCACCTTTCTTCACATTCATTTCACACCATTTCACACACTTCACATATCCAGAGGTGACTGTACTCTTTTCTTTAAAGAATCCTTTGTCATTGTCTCCTACACAAGTACTAAACTGTTTTTATTGTGTGTTTATTTCATCTTGTTCGTGTGTCCCCTAGTTACGCTTGTCTTTACATTTATAGTACGTACGTGTAGAGTTGGAACATGTAGTGATGATGTGCGTTTTATGAGTAAGAGATTACTGAATCGTATAACTAAAGGAGATAAATAAATAAATAATAAATAAATAAATAACTGGGGACAATTCCACACACGGCTGTCTGATCCCAATTTAGGCAATTAATGCCTGTGTTATGGTGACCAGACAGCTGATAAACATACATATATACGATACGATACGATATAGTACTTATATAGATATTTTTATTACGCCCAGACAGAGAACAAACAAATGTGCTCATCACACAAATGT
>DWGJ01003165.1:0-13947 GCA_018246895.1 Aspitha aspitha aspitha | reverse complement strand
TCCACTGCCGGCACCACCCGCGTCATCAGCTGCAGCAGGTTTCCCGTGGTTCCTCGACCCGCACGAAAACCGTGCTGTGCGTGCGCGCTATAATATACTAACGTAACTGGAAAAGGGCACAAACAGCGTTTCTACAATGCTGGCTTCCCGCGAGCCATAGGCAACCCATTTGTAGATCATTTGTCTATAATAAGACGTCTATAATAAGATTCTAGACTCAACTATGTACTTTGAAATAGATTTAAAAAAAAAAGAATAGAAGAGCTCATTATGCAATAAAATATTATTTCAATAGTACAAAGGTTTCATATAGATTGTTATTCTTAAAATATTTTAATGGTTGTCGATATTTTACCTACCAAAGATTTCAAGACCTAAAACCAGTATTCGTTTTTAACAGCACATTATTAATATTCGGTATATTGAAAAAAACTTGTTCGGGTATGCTAGGTAGAATTTTATATCAAGCGAAATTAGGTGGAAGTTGATATTGATGGGTATAATTATAAAATTATTGCCGACGAAATCACGGTGTTACGTAGATGTCAAGGTTCAAGGACACCGTGACTCTCATCATCATCACATCATCATCATCATGACATGACAAAAGCAGTTCACTTAAACACTTTAAATAATATTAATAATCATAAGTCTCCGGTATTATGTTTTTTTTAATCAATTATCCGAGAAACAGGCTGACGGACCACCTGATGATAAGTGGTCACCGTTACCCTATAAACATGCAAATCTAGAGGAGTTCCCAATGAGTTGCCGGTTTTGAAGGAGATCTCATTTCACGCCTTTTTTGAAGAACCCAATGTCATAGAGCGCCGGGAAAGCCCCAGAAAGCGATTATACGATGAGAGTAATATAGAAGAAGCACTGTATGTAGTAGCACATGAATGTAGAAAATATTTGAAGCTCGATCCTTTCTATTTACGTCGTTAGGGAGGGGGCGTGATGGTATAATAATGATAATACTAACTATCGATCTATCGATACTAACGATCCACGCTGATCCCAAATCAGGCAGGGCGCATTTTAAGGCAACTAGAGAGCTTTTAAACTGATTTCTATGGTTTTTTAAATAATTTCTTCAACACCTTATACAAGATTATTATTATGTTAAGTTTATTCGTGTCGTACCTCAGAAAAACTAGAATTGAATAATAATGTAAATGACATTTAAATAATGTGATGTCAGTATCTAATCATGGAATTTATTTCCATCTAATGATATTAAGTCTGTTACTACCCGCTAATGAAGGATGGTGAACAATTATATGTATAGCATTCAAAAGTAAATTTATTGCTGTAAACACAGTATTATTATATAAAGCAATATAGTGCACACAGTATTATTATATAAAGTAATATATAAAATATTGATATAAGACATTACATAGATATGTTAGTTCTCTATTTGTTTCTTATTTTTATATTTCCTCATATAACTCGCAACTGGTATTGATTTTAGCGATTGTAAAACTTATTTCAAAGTCATAATATACAGATGTAACAAGAATGTTTTGGTCGATATAATTTTTGATCTTTGATAAATCCTCTACTGGACCAGGTCTATAGTGAGAGGGTGTTTGGCCATAGCCTACCACGCTGGCGAAGCTGTGATTGGCAGACTTCACACACTTCAGATTTTTTTTAACATGATCTAAGTCTTAAGTTTTCCTCACGATGTTTTCTTTTACTGCTATAGCTTAAATTTTTAAGTTATAAAACGCATGTAATAAGTAAAGACAGGATCCAAACCCAGACCCGGAGTGAGGCGCTGAATTTCAAACCGCTAGGCTATCACAGCTCGTAACTATTTAACAAGCTTAAAATAAAAAAAAATGCCATTTAATTATCGCCGGTTCCTATCATTTATTAAGTCACGAAATGGAATTAATAAAACAATCGAGCGGATCACATTGTAGGTGTTAGTTCAAGGTCAATGTCACATTTAAACGACTTTCGTTATTCCATGTCCCATTTGTATTCGACGTGACGCGCGCTGCTAGCTCGTACCCAATATATGATATACATAATGTTGGCTTCCGATGATCACGGACCACACAAGTTCTTCCAACCTGAACGCGTTGTTGTATATTTCGCTTAAACAGAGTCCAAAGCGGGAATTCTCAAACTATTTTGGGCAAGAGACCCCTTTTCCAAAACGAATTGATACTTCAGATCTCCATAGTCAGATGATTTCAAAAATCCTCTCTGTAGTTTTATGCTTCCGATTCCTTCCTTCCTTTTGATCCTTCCATTTTCTCATTAAAATTTAAGAAAATAAATAGACAAGTCGGTATAAATAACACAAGTTAAACAGTATGTATCTTAAAAGTTTCAAATATTAACTTGTGATAGGTAAGGGGTCGATTTGTAGACTTTGTCGAGCCCCAAGAACCGATTTCAACCGCAAGGCATCAAAGTCAACTTTGGAAATATTCACTGCAAAGCAAATTACAAATAAAGGCACCATTACAACAAGTAAACGTTAAAACCACATGCAAAACCCTGTAATATGTAGCACGTTTGTAAAGGTCTTATACATACGAGTACGAGTTTCGAATGAAGTAGAACCTGTATACCGTTCGCCCAGGGAAGTGCCACCGCCACACCAATTTCTGCCGTGAAGCAGATGTTTTTACAACATGCTGTGTTTCGGTCTGAAGGGTGTGGTTACCGGTCCACTTGTATACCACACACGACCGTTTAAGTCTTCAAGAGTAGCAACACATCTGTGACTGACTTCTGATAGGATAATTACTAACACTACCTGCACCTACTAACACATACTTACTGGACTAATATTACTAACAGTTCCATTCCTGGAGTCCTGTTACTAAAGAATACTCAACTAATTCTTATTAACACCTTGTGCTAACTGAATTCACACTAATAGTCCCTACTGCCCTGTTAGGAGTCGGTTACAGATGTCCATGAGTGGCAGCGACCACTTGTGACTGGTGCCGGCTCGTTTGCTATTCTATTGAAATAAAAAAAAACCTTGTTCTGTCCCAGTGAGAGTGATATTTATATTACAAGTAAAGAAGTCTGATGATCATCTACAGAATGACATTCCTTTCTTATCTACACGTAAAGTACGAGTCAAATGACCTTGACTCTTTAAATTATTACAGCAAGATCCTCACGCTCACTCGTCTCGCATACGTTTGGCAAATATCGCACACTCTTTTAATAATACCAATACAATGCTCTTTAGCTTATAAATAAAGATAGTGCAGAAGTGCCTACCGTTTAAAGTTCTTCATGTAGGTACACATATACCAAATTATTTTACGAAATCTTTTTGAATTGGATTTTAATAGGAACATTTAAATATTCATTCAATTCCACGTGGTTGACATATTTTTCGGATTTGTGTCGAGATTGAAATTAGAAATTGGTGTAAAAATATATCTAAATTACTTTTTAATACCTATGTTTTAATATTAGATATTTTAACTATGGTCTATGTTGAAATAAAAAATAATTACTACTATTATTATTCAGTAATTGTATAATAAATTACTACTTAGCTAGTTGTATTTAATGTAAATGATGTGATCTGTCTCGCAACATATTTCCTGAAATCATCGGTATACATCATTTTGTATGTATATATTAGTTAAAATAAATTATAGGCAAGAACCTATTGCCATCGATATTTTTGGACGTGATCTTTGGCCAGACTCAACGAGTTCGCACAAAACAAGAACGTAATGTATTCTCGTCTTTATTCTGGAGGTATCCTATATAAGGTCTCTGATGAAACGATTTAATCAGACTGTCAACAGGCGACACTCAGATAACCCATTTTCAAAATGGTAAGATGTAAGATAGAACATTTTATTCAATTTATTTATATTTTTTTTTAATTGCTTCTTAACTTATTTCTCCTTTTAATTTATTTCTCCTTATTAAATAATAATCAACGAATATTAAAATTTATTTTCCAATCTCTCGATGTCAATTACGTCATTGTAAAAATAATTTTAATATGTATGTTCTGCTTATATTTTCTTCCTTAAGTGGACTTTACTATATTAACTTTCTTTGACCGTTACCAATTCGTGACGTATGTTTAAAATATTATTTCCAGTTTAGAATTCGTTTTTACGAAAGTAACATTTTATATATTTACCTTCATATCCCTTAAAAGCGTCCGGGAAAATTTAATTCAATATTATAATCACTTATTTTGTTCTTTACATCCTCATCTTTCAACACTGTGTATTTTCTAAAGGATTTTTCTGAGTTATTTGCTTATATCCGGGGTTATGTTTATATAATTATTTGGTTTCTACAATTTTTTCCTTCAATTATTATTTCAAAATTGAATTTGCTAAACTAATCTTTTCAAATGTTGCATTCGTTTAATTTATTGTTATCCACTTTGTTTGGTGGTTGCTGGGTTCTAAGTCTTTCTTTTACATTTATTTATCTACGTATGTAGAAGCATTTTTAAACGTGATGAAAATTAGTAATTTTATAGTCATTCCGTGATCCTTCCACAGAAATTCCTGATCGTCCTTGCCGTCGTGGTTTGTGCCAGTGCCGACGTATCTCACGTCGTGCCTAGCGAAGAGGCCCAGGCCGCCGTCCTTCGTTCCAGTTTCGATAACAACCCTGACGGTTCTTTCGGCTACGCCTTCGAGACCGGAAACAAAATCGTCGCTCAAGCTGAGGGTGTCGTAAAGAACGCCAACTCTGTAAGTAACAATACATTGTATCATGAACATTCACTATTCAGTTATTGATATGTTAGTTATAAAAAAACTGCTTTTAATAACAATCCCTTTCATTACTGCACTGCTTCTCTCTTAAGAAGAAAGCTCAAGTTCAGTCTACCACACCGACCAAGTACAGATTGGCAGACTTCACACAATTCGATGAACATTATTAATATTAAAGAAAATTCTTAAGTTTCCATAACCACAACAATAAAAAAGGTTGAAAAATATACGACAGCAACAGTTATATAAACCACAAGTAGATATATAATATGTATATGACGAATAATGAATTCCAATTTAGAGTAATGATGTCAACATAGTAGACCTTGCTGACATTAAGTGAATATTTAAATTTGTTTTGATTACTGATCACTATCACACACGAGACGAGTGGCTGAGTATTAGGTACATCTATAGCGGCAATCTTATGTTGATTACTGTGATAATGTTCACCTTTGTTGTCTTTCAGTGTCTAATCAGGTTTTGTTTTAGTCATAACATTACTTTTGATACTTTCTGTACAACTGGCATAAGATCATCAGATTTTATTACACTATCGTCTTCGGATTTCGTTTCATCTGTAGTTTCATTGTCATTTATTTTTCTCTTGTTTTGTTTATTATATGACAAGTTAATAAATAATATATTTGAAAGAAAGTACCAATATATGTCCAATTAAATTGAATCCATAACACTTTTTTTATTACTCCATAGTCTTATTTCTATAACGTGATAGAATAGGATTTGGCCCCCAATTCCCAAAATTTTTACGCCGTGCATTCATCACAATTTATGTTACTACTTATACTGGTTCGGCTACATTTGTTATGTGTGCCAACATCAGCTACCTTAGGATAAGACGTAAGCGTAGAAGTTATTTTTAAGTATGACTAACAACGATTTCGTGTTTTAGGACACACCCACTCTGGAGGTTAGAGGATCGTACACGTACCCCTCTCCAGATGGTACCCCCGTAGAAGTGTCCTACGTTGCCAACGAGGATGGATTCCAACCTTCTGTAAGTTTACAAAAGACATCTTCACCTCAAGTTTTTCCAAAACTAAAAAATGTTGAACACACTTATACGAATAACTGCCTTCGGAAGCCTGTTAGGCTTAAAGGTCTGTGAGCGTTAAAAGTTTAGTCAAGACAGTCAATGCATTGAAAATTCCTTGAAGAATCCTTGAAGAAGAATGAAGCTATAGATGTTGGTGATACTGTGTTGGTGGGAGGTGGTTAGCCACCATGCTTTTGTACTATTGCCCTATAAAAGATTGTTTTAGCCCTACATTCAAAACTTTAATGTAGACAGAAGTTCAAAATGGTTTTAAATGTAATACGTTATTTTTATCTATGAAGAATTTCTTGAACTTTTGTTAATAAGAAATACTATTTTTAAATATGTTATAAATTTCGGTGAGCATTTAACAATAACGAGAAACAATAAATTTGTAATTATATATTTTACAACTCGCAGAATCTTTTCTTCTGTATGTAATTATCCACATGTACAAATTGCTCTTCACCAAGGTCTATTAATGTTCTTAACACACTTTGACAAGCACCAACATCCTGTTGAGATCGACCTGAAACCTTGGAAACTTTCAAAGTTTCTTTGAAAACTTTGAAATATTCCTGTACAGAAAGAGAATAGTGTGAATGTCATTTAATTGCAGCCTACGTTCCTTTTGTTTACAGGGTAGCCACCTTCCCGTTGGTCCACCAATTCCAGATGAAATTGCACGCAGTCTTGAGTACATCAAGGCGCACCCCGCACCGGTCAAGAACTAACTTAACTAACGATACGACCTTTTAGTACAAACCAGTTTCGGATCCCGCTGTTGCCCCACGAACAATTGTTTTCGTTTTGTTTTTGTATAGAGTTATGAGAATTCACGATGGAAAGAAGGTGTAATAAATTGTAACTAAGAACTTTCCCACTTTTCTTTCTAACACTACGTATACCTAAAGTTGTTGTGACGCAATTTCATTTCGCGATGGAGCATACTCCGCGCTTCTTGAGTGCAGATTGGAGAATATTAGTTTTCGGATATATGCCGGCAAAATTACTTTTAATTGTGGATAAGTACACTTCTAATAACCTTATGAATTATTATCCTAAAAGTGCCAAACGTGTGAAGGAAAATATCGTGAGACATCCTGCATGTCTTAGAGGTGTTATCAAGTACTTATTTAATATTTTCTGACGCGACGGCAGCGAAAGCGTCATATGTCATATATCGTCGCGGCATATCATGCGGTCTTACACCCAAGGCGCTATTAGATGATTCAAATCAAAATGTTTCTTATTGTAACAAATAATAATAGTAATAATACAAAATGAAAAAAATACGGAGTATATTACGTGGTTCTATCAATATTTTGTTGCATAGTATAAACTTAAATAAAACATTGTATCTAATATAGCACGCTCGCATTTGAACTTAAAAATAATTATTGTGTATATAAAAAATATTAACCACATTTATTTAGGACAACGTATATATTATGTTTTGTATATTTCGCGCAATTTGGAAATAATTGTTCAAATTTGTTTGATTGAGTGTCAAATAAATTTTTGACTGGGTGTCAAACAAATTTATTAACTGCAATTACAACGTACCTCTTACGATGTGTTTCAGTAGCTCCAATCATGTGTCAAATGGAGCTTGTTATTGCTGATTGATTGGAGGTATTCACCACAAAAAATGCAACACGCTTCTAAATTTAGACGCAATCGTTAAAAGGTTAAGGTAATTTAAGCAGAAGAGTATTAATGTTAGGAAAAAACATTCGTTTTTCTGTGAAGTGAGCAATAAGCGAACTTGCATCAAACAGGATAGGCCACTATCGCCCGTAAACATCTGAAGCAGGCTTGATTCGTTAGTGTGAATTATTTTATATAACATAAGAGGTCAATAATGTATTAATTAGTGTGCATTGGTAACAAGACAGAAGAAATAAAATGGATAGTGACTTTCGGCTAGTTTGTATTTACACTGGCAAAGAATGTCGTCCGAAGCAAGAAGTATCAATGATTGTGCTTTGTAATTCTTTACGCTTTTACGTTCAAAATATGCCTTAAAGTGGTCCAGCTTTATTATAGATGTACGTACCGTATGCAATGATTTATCAATTCACAAAATGTGCTGCGCTTCAATAAGACGATGATGTCACCATTTTCGCAACAATTCAAAAAAATTACTTTCGATTTCCAACTACTGGGTACCAATGACTCATTACAAGCTCTGTGTGTATGGGTCAATTTCGCATATCATTGATAAAGCCAGATATATCCAGAGGTCAAAATCATGATTTCGATAATATGGTATGCAGTACAACAGATTTTATATAAGAATATTTTTAAATTTATTGCTGTCGTAATTTTACTAAGTAATTATTTCACTATTGTCATTTGTTTTGCTTAGTAAGTATTGACTGCCTTACTTTATATTTATATTTATGTCATTATATGTATATATGCTTAGATTAACCATTGTATCTTTTATCCATCCAGTTTTTTTTCTATATTAATTAGTACACAGTAAATTCTCTCTTTAAAAATTCGATTGTATTGTATACTTTTGAATCAATTCATTGATTGCTATTATCTATAATATTATCTTAGTGCTTTTGCTACAGCCATCTTTACGCTTGGCGCATAGTATACTCCGGCCCTGTGCGGATTAGCGGAGATAGATAGATAGATAGAAAGATTGGTCAGTAGCCAACACGTCTGTCGGATGTCTTCTCACCACCATTAAGGCCATTGACAAGCTGTAATGATCGTAGCCCAGCGGTAACGACCGGTATCAACTTAATTAATATTATCCAACCAAGTCAAGGTCGACACCGGTTGCCACCAAAAAGTTGTATTTTATAAATGACACCTCGCCCCATACATCAATCGGATGATCTTCGAGTCACCTTTCGTATTACGTGAACGCCACCTGAAAAACATTATATTATAATAAATCAAGAAAACATAATAATTAATTACGGTACATTAACAGCAGTTTTATAAATCGGGCGATTATTCAAATCGCGCGTAATATTACCCAATCATTTTCTTTGTTTATTATTAATATGCCAGCGCTTTATAAAAACATTATTCTCCGATGAGTTTACGTACAACTATTGGCATTTGCACTCCCTGCGCAGGTTTCTCTATGCATTCATATGACAGTCAGTAAATCATAAGATTCTCATTGCATTTATCTTACATAACTGGACTGAATATGTAGTCAATGCATTGAGCCATCCTCTGACCCCATTCGCCTGTGATTGGCACAATTGTGTAATACACACACAATTAGCTTTAACCGGCTCGCTTTCGATCGATCAAGTGATTATAACGAATTGTTGAACATCTGTTGCTAGCTTTATGAACAGCTCCATACACCCAGGGGAACGTAGTCAGCCAAGGGAATACATACAATGAATGCTAGTATTTACGAAACAGATTTAATTTGACATGTTCAGTTCATAAAATAATGATAAGAAACTAAGCAGAGCCTGTACCTACTGTGCTGTCGAGACAAATTCATATATAATAAATCTTTAATTATATATTTCTTCCTATATAGATGATGTTGCACCCAGACACAGTATAAGTTCTCGTTTTATTAATAAATATAAGTGTCCTGACTGAAAGTCGAACCCACAACCCCCAATTTATAATGATAAATTTATATTAATAAATTATTTAAGTTTTACTAATAGACCGAAGACCAGTTAAGTAGGTAGGTAGTATGTCACTGTCAGTACTATCTACGACACTATCCAGTTATGATTTGGATTCATAGTTTCAGTATTAATTCTCCCGATCACACTGTTCACCAACTTGGACAAGCTTTATCGTAAGGGTTAATTTAATTACTAAATTTTGACGAATGTCATATGTTAGTTATGTATGACCGATTACTACAAGGTGATAAATAAAAAGAATGATGCAATTAGTTTTAATGCACTGGCTTCAAAACTTGACCTATTGTTGAACATCTATTGCCGACGCCAACACTAATTTGATGCTTCAACATATTTTGAAAGCTGTATAACCTAGAAAGTCACATGTATTTTAATTTTTTTGGCAGACATGATGAAGATTTGTTATTCATTATTCCTTATTTTTTTTATTCACCGCCTACTATGTTTTCTGCTTGGCCCGAAGGTAGACTGGCAGAGAATGCTATTGGCATTAAGTCCGCCTTTTATACCACTTTTATGGTGTAATAAAGAAATAAAAAAAAAGATTTAGACATAGCGAAGCTTTCGTCGTTTGCGAATTTCGAACAGTCATACTTTAATTTAATGTTGTATAATGAAGACTTTGTTTTGGATTAAAATATTTTAACGACCTCCCAATAATTTTGGTTCTGAAGAAAATTTTGAAGTCCCGCTTTAACGTGTCGTCTGATGCCGCGAAGGGGGAGAATAGTGAAATATAATTTTCTCTTGTCATGCTTTTATAAAGCTTTCATCTTACAGTAGCTTAAAAACATCTGAGCAGCGTGATGGATAAGGTTTAGGTCTCATGCAGGCTGCAGAAGCCCCTGCTATTTTTGGTCTCATGCCGCCGTTGCAAAAACAAAAAAAATGCGAATATCTAGGATCTTATAATCAAAAACAAAATTGAGTTATTGACCAGAATAGCTCATTTACGATAGCTGTAAATTTACTTCTAGAAGGCTTTAAATATTCATACGCTGACCCCAAAAACGAAGAAAGAAAATATTTAGTTTAAATGTTAACAGGAAACAAATATCTGTTTATGAAAGACAATTTTGTGCAAATTAAGGAGCTTGATTTTAATTAACTACTGCTATTAGTAAATAACTTCCATATTCCGATATGTCTGACATTTCAAGGCCATTCCAAAAATCGGGTGATACTCGTTCGTCATAAATCATGTGTGTTGAATAACATCAGTACATTTTTAAAATTCAGAATGAAATTTAATTTTAAATGAAATGTGATTGATAGTGTTAACATTTAAAGAGGTTATGTTATGTCCATGATTGTTCAAATTCGACTGCGTTTTGAGCTGTCTGTCTGTCTATGTCTGAACGAACTTCCTGAAGCTACTCAAGAGACTTGTCTCTGAAGCTAGGGACCACAAAACAATTACGATATTTCGTGCCTGTCGTAAGAGCCGATTAAGGGTTGTGGGCGGTAGGTGAAAGTGATAGCCCTGGCCTGATCAGCGACCCCGGGAAAGATGACAGTGTGTTTGTGGCCACACATCGTTGTAAACACAAGGAATTGGGTGATGTCACAAGAAAAGACAGACAAAGGAACTTTCAAATAACTGCCTATTTCCATTTGTAATCGTTCCCAATTTATTTGAAAATCAAATTACGGTGTACCTAATACAGGACTGTAAATTGTTTTGTACAAGATTAATTTTATTTCCAAAATGATTCAGTGTTTATTGGTAGGTACATAAAAATAAGATTTATTGCGAATTTTGATTTCAATATTATTAAGATATTATTCGTATATACATACATATATGTATATTATAGACATAACTGTTGTCTTTAAAGATTATGCATTCAATGACATTTAAGATGCAATCTGATATTTATGTTCAAGTTCACATTTTTTATCATAAAATAGGTATTAATTATGGAATACTTAGAGGCAATTTATTTTTAAGTGCTTGTCTCACCTCCATAGAGATACTAACAAGAACGAGTAAGTTTACAAGATTTGTTTCTTTTTTGTATATTGTACCTATCTACAACTTAGTTTTTCCTGTATTTCTCTAGCTTGTATTTATAAGAGGTTCTTTAGAAAACACTGATTTTAACAGTATCCGAAAGTTTGATAGTCTCATGGAAAAAAGATGGATGTCAGTCAGCGAGACAAAAACAAATCCAAGCAAGATAAATAATAATACATATCCCTTAATCGATTTATATAATAAATGTCAACTGTTTTTGAAATTTTGCTAATATACTTTACTGATATATAAATTTACTGGTTTTGAATTGTAGCGGTTATTTAAGACTATATACCATGAACACATCGTATTGTTGCAAGTAGCGATTATAAGGAAGAGATCGCGCTCCTCATTAGTGCTGGTAGCATATGAGTGGAATGAAACTTCCTATCATTTTAGTACTTTAATGTGGAAAATAAAATTCAAAAACTAATTTAATAATGATGTAATTATAGATCATAAAACATATGCATACAGAGAATGATAACGCAGGAACTTATATCTAGTATTGTCATTATCAAATCTATTATATAAAAGCCGTAATATAAAAATATCTTCGTTCGCCCCGTAGCCGTTTACATGTAATACGGACAATTGGCAAATTTTATATATTTTAGATAAATAAAGATAATCGTTAACTAATTATAGCTGGTGGTGGCGCCTATACCTTTTACCCTGTTATATGCGGTTCTAGGCAGCGGATATAGGTAAGCGAGCGGCGTTCCAACATATTTTTTATTCACACACATATTAAAAGAAGCTTTGAATGGTAGTAATTGGGAAGAATTTTTTTAGCACTTTTAAAGGTCACGCAAACTGTATTTATGTCAAATAATTTATTATGTCAAATGTTTATTGAGATGTAATAAGACTACTTATTTAATTGATTTCAAGGGTTTAAAATAAAGAAAGTTATTTTCCAATATTTTTATATCTGATATTTGACGTGCAATGATTCGTAATTTGAATCACATATTAAATGAAGCAAATCAATTTAAGGGCACACGATACCGAATACACATAAAACTGGACTTTATTACGTATAATGTTGTATCAATCAAGTTCAAATGTTTTGGCCATGAGACTTCGATAAAACAATCTTCTAAGCTGTGATACTAAATTATTTTATACATGCCGGAAGTGTCTACATATTTCTACTCGCAATTGTGAATTTCTTTCAATAGTATTAAATTATTATAGTGACAAATATCAGAGAACACTGGCACAAAAAAATAATGAAAAGCTTTGCAATAAAAGATATTCTATATTTAATGTTTAAAAATAAAATGAGTATCGAATATGATGTACACATTTATTGATTCACAGCTTTGTTTTACTATAAGCGCGTAAAAGGTCACATTGTATTGTGTTTATTCAAATGTATGATTGTACAATCATGCGCAGTTGTTAAAAATACAACACTGAAATGTGCATTTTAAATTTAAATTTATTTCAACGTAATAAGGTCAATTATTGCTGATAGAATGTTTTTTGTTTCTGCGTATATTGCGTGCATGGTTTATCGGTTCGAATTTATGTTTCGCTCATGAACATATTAATAATTAATAATGACAATGACCGATATTTGAAGATAAAAGTCAATGTTACATCTTTATATGACTTTATAATAGGACGAATGCGTTATAAAGTTATCTAATATTAAGTTTAAATACAAATTAAAATGTGAAAGTCGCTGTAACACTGATGGAAAGTATCGCGAGGGCTCGTTAAAACGTTTTTTGAGATGTGTAACATACAAAAAAAAATCTATGACATTTAAATAATTTCACCAGAACCATTATCTAAAATCGCTAACGCAAGTAATCAGGAATGGTGTAATTGGGTAAGCAGTTTTAGTGGAATAGAAAATATTTGCACTTTGCAATTATTTGCAAGCGTTCTGAATCAATAGGTACTCGTATGTTACGCGATGAAAAGCAATATTGCTACGTATTTTCGATTTGCTTAATAATAATCCTCTTATTACCTACAACAAACAAATGTTACTTAAGAATTGTTTAGACTGGAGACAAAAACGGTGATATTAAAGTTTGTAATAAAATCCTTCTGAAATAAAATGTGCCTAAACGAAAGGAGTGGTATAAGAATATCTTACAAAATGACTAATAAAAAAATACAAACTAACAGTTCCTTTGCTAGAGTAGCAACATCCACTTATCACTCCTGTCTGCTAATTTGGATCTCTGCACATAATGAGAATTTTTTATATTATGCTATCCGTATTATTTTATTTATAGTAATATTATAAAGCTGCAGAGTTTGTTTGGCTGAACGCGCTAATCTCAAGAATTACTGGTTGGAATTGAAAAGTTATTTTTGTGTTCAATAGCCCATTTATTGAGGAAGGCTTTAGGCTATATAACATCACGCTATTACAAATAGGAGTGGAGCAATAACGAAAAAGCGTTCCTTTATTCTTCCGTTTTCCGTGTAATTTGTTATGCATAGTAATCATAACGT
>DWGJ01003164.1:0-13954 GCA_018246895.1 Aspitha aspitha aspitha | reverse complement strand
TGTGAGTCGATTTTTATGCAATAGTCAAATTCGTTCAACATTTCGTTAAACATCGGATATATTTTGTTGGCTGAAATACTGTCGACACTCAATGTTCGGCACCTGTTGATCGTCTCGTATCGATGTTAACATCGCGTTGAGATACATTATAGTGTTCTATTTCAAATCGTTCACGTAACGCCGGCTATCGGTTTCGCTGTTGATACGAATTGTGCGTTGGTTACCACAGAAGGATCTAACGGCCCGTTAACCAGCCATTGTATGTCGGTCGCGTTGCCCAATGTCGTGCCTACTGTTATGGTGATCCGTGGCTTTGGCGTACAGTTCGATGGAATGCTTGTAGACCGCGGGGGTCGGTATTCAGTGCACGGAGCCGCGGCCGCTGACTCCTCCTCGGGCCCGCCGCTGCCCGTTGCCTTCGCGCGCACCGCATACGGAATACTAATGCGGCCTTATCCTATTGTACCTCGCAGCACAGATGTTCGTCGTCGCGGGCCAACGAAAGTTTTGTAACGCCTTTGTCTTGTTAACTTTCGCGCTCGCCAACTGGAACGTTCTCTCGACGAATCGGTACAAGCATTCCCAATGTTATTATTCATGCTGAAAGGAAAGGTTTTCGCTGTATTTTATAGGTATTGGTTACCCAAATTATATACTGTACCTATCCATTTGTGACCAGTGCAAAACGATTAAACATTTGACATGAGAACTGTACTGCCTATTGTTGGTCTGTTTTAAATAAAGTGCAAAGGCGTATGCATATATACCTACTCGTACATACAGCAAACACGACCGTGATTACTTTCGCTCTTTTGTAACGGCCTTTTTATTACATACTAATATTAGGGATGTTGATGCGGATTGATTGAACGACGTCCGTTATGCCGTTATGTCGAGCAGGTAGCGATGCAGGCTCTGTTCGCATTTGCATGAATTGTAGATCGAAGGCGACGCGCCACCACGCACGCCGGCACGGCGACCGATTGCCTGGCAATAAACGTGCACCGTTGTCGGTTGTGCCGCGCGCGAGTTTCGCCGCGCTGCGCCGTCGCCAGCTGGTGCTGCACGGTCCGCTGGCGCCGCTCGCCGCGCGCCGCCCGCGCGCCTCGCCCACACCCGCGCTCCCTTGCGAAAAATCATAATGCAATTGCCAGGACGGCCGGTGTGGAACGCTTTACGACCACCGCCGACACGCAACCAGTCTACAATGAAATGCGTTCAAACTCACACGCCGTCCATCATTATGGATTAGTCGTGTCGGGACAGATTTCTCTTTGGGGTCGTTCGAGTGGAAACAGTGTAGTGTAGTGTTGTGTAGTGGTTTGTCTAAGTTGCCATTGGATTATTATATTCAGTGATGTGAACTTTAATATGGGACCGTCGTGTTTCCGCTCATTCTACGTTACGGATTGTAATAATCACGCTAACGTCGACAGTACATTCGTGTTTATGTCACACCAAACGATTTAGTTGATACCGTTTCTGTTGTTGTTTACCCTACATCTATCTATGTAGGTACTGTTAGTTTATAGTTCTGTGACCGTTTGTTTAGATTCGTTATATGGTTATTCAAATTAGTTTTCAAAGTAGTCGGTGACCTTTTTTGTTAAGACAATCGTCTATCAAATGTCAATTAATTCTTCTCACGTCCCGGTGGCGTCCGGTGGTTCTTGGTGTCCGTGTGTTGAAGTATTCGATCGTTCTTTCTGTCGCGAAAGGTCCTTCGCATCGGCCAGCCACGGTTCGTTAAATAAGCGTGTGCGTTATCATCGAATTAAATAATAAATGGCGAGTGATCAGCTAATTATCGTTTTATAATTTGATAAGGCACCGTGTGAAGCGTATGGAATGACGGACGGTGTCAGTGTGCGATTATTTATTGGTGCGATGAGGTGAATCGCGTTGTATGGTGCTACGGTGTGTGCAAAAAGTGTTTTGAACATGTGGGGTGCGGCCGTGTCGAATCCGCCACATTATCACTATGTTCAGGGACCGAGCGTTCCCATGCCGCAGCGGGGACCCGCCGGCCCGATACTGTCCGGTCCCACCTCGAGACATCTCAGACCGCAGTCGTCATATTCCTTACCGCACGGAAGCAACGGCCCCGGACGCTGGGGCTGGACGGGCAGCCAGGTGTCCTCCTTCGATCGGAGGCAGTTGAAAGTGCCCCCGCAGCCAGTGCGGCCAGCGCCGATACGTCCGTCGCAACCGAAAAATACTGCGACATATGTAAGTTTTATCTCAGCACCTACCTACACAATATAGGACTATACGATTTTAGTTATTGCAGGATGTATGATAAATATCCTATTTATTCTTGTAGAGGTGTATCTATAATCCATTTTGAAACGTACGTAAACACGGAAGTGTTGTGCAAGCCGTAGTAGACGCGTCGCTCCTCTTATCAAATCGTCAA
This sequence comes from Aspitha aspitha aspitha, assembly GCA_018246895.1. Taxonomy (NCBI): domain Eukaryota; kingdom Metazoa; phylum Arthropoda; class Insecta; order Lepidoptera; family Hesperiidae; genus Aspitha; species Aspitha aspitha. The sequence goes on along the minus strand of DWGJ01003164.1, from coordinate 11,538 downwards.
AGACGTTACAGTTCGAGCGTGAATTTTCTGATTTCACGCATTGCACAAGACTGTATTGGCGTGATTCACGTTCGTGTGCGAATATGTCTGTAGGTATACATATATGTTGTATATACTGTCGGGTCGTGTCTCAATGTGCGTGTGTCGCTGGACAGTTTTGTGCGTACCTACCCACCCGTCAGATATAGTCAGATACATATCCCACTCATTTCGTTTCCTCGTCTCTCGCAATCCGTGTCGGATGTCGTGTGCGCGCGGCGCACGCGTCACCCGACACGACGCCGCGTTTCTCCGACGTCCAGCGGCCACGGTATGCGCCCCTGCGACTCTATCGCTAATCGTAATGAATCGTTTTATCACTCGTCTCGTGATTAACTAATCCGCGTCCGCTGTGACAAAAAATTTACTAATCGCACACGTCACGTTCGTTCGAAACCGGTTTCGTTATTGTACGTATAGTTGTAGTGCGACGCTTTTCGCTAGTGTCAATTAGAGTGTCGTTCGAGCGCAATTTAGTCGCCGTATTTCATTTTATTATCAAATGCTGAATTATTGCTTAAGATTTGACTAGACAGATCTAGATGTCAAGGAATGATTTAGCATTTACTGATAAGTATTATGGAAAACTAAAATGTAACGAATTGACGTTAAACTATTTTGTGCAAAATGTGCCTTGATACATGATATTTGCAACTTTTGTAGCCGTTTACGAACTTTCCACTGGTTATATTTGTTTTATGTTTCATAAAAATCTTCTATTCTAAAATGTATGTAGTAAAATTAATTGCCTTCGTAAAATGTATAATTCACTGAGCGTCTAACGAGTTTGTGTACAATTTACGTAATTGCGCAATAAAAAACCGCGTAATCGATCTATTCGTCCCAATGTACCATTTACGGTGGAGACAGTTGTCTCTGCGGAGCGGAATCTAATGAATAGCCGATGTGATCGTAACCGTGTCCGACTTGCCCTAAGACGATCGTTCAATGACGCAAAGATCGCAACGCTGCTAACGTTGAGCTAGATCCGAACAAAACGCCGCTTTGCCAATATTTCCGCTTGTTGTTACACTCATTCGGATTTGCCAATGAAACGTGGGAAAGGATATTTCATATCGTTACTATTTCTATCTATCTTGCACTACGTCACGCGTCGTCAGTTGTTTAGTAAACATGTATATGTATGGTACATGAAGTAGAGTGACATCAATACAAAATTATGTGCACTACACAACCAAGCAAAAAGTGACAGAAAAATATTTACTACCAGCGAAGAAAAGGTCTAAAAAGGCTATGTATATAATACCTACTATATTATGTTGTATATGTATTTCAACTGCTACACTAAATGGGAATTTAATTGTAGGAATAAAATTTATGATGTCTTTGTTCACTAGTCAGTAAGTTAAAAATATTAATGGCTTCGAGGTACTCGTCTTGTTTGTTCGATAACGTTTATTATGTACCTAACTGATATTGATTTTGACGAAGCGACTCACCGATAGTGGTCTGTGATATCATCTAAATATTTAGTACGGCCATCGGATATTTATTTAGATACCAGATTGTCAGTGGTCGGTGATAAAAATATCATATCATATCAGTTCCAATGTTATCACTATCATCCGTATACTCGTACAATATGAAAAAAGTCCCCCGGCCGCGTCTGTCCGTCTCTCGGTTAGTGTGCTGTTATCTTTAGTATTGCGTAGGAGATTTTGATGCAGTTTTGCTCAGTAACACTAATGCCTATGCTGATTATACGGTATTAAACGGCGGTTTGAAACAGAGATTTGAAACCTAGAGCATTTCGAATGTCACATAAAATTTGTATAGAACTAACATATACATGTATTACGAACTTTTTAATATTTTTTATCATATATGTCGAACTTTTTAAATTATCTTCTGTAATTATGTTCTCATGTAAGTGACGACTATGTCTTTGTGGGAATAAATTTCTTTAAACCGAACCCGAGTTTGGCATAAAACAACTGTCTACACTGTTTCAAACCGCTGTTTCAAACTGCCGTTTACTACCGTGTACGTGTACTAGATGCTTAAGAGCGGCCGCACACCGAGTCCACTAGTGGCGGCCACAAAATGTGACCACTCCCGTGCCAGTTAACACGCCGGTGCTGTTATACAACGTGTTTGAAAAATGTCGTCCGTAACTTGTTTCGGCTTTGCTGGTAGTTCTAACACTAATGTTTTAAGCTTATTTGATATATACCTACACGATCATCTGATCCCAAATTTGACGAAATAAAAGGATTGTTTTGAATAAAAAAAGTTCAGTCAAACAGAAACTGTTTTAATACAAATTTCGTCCTGCATCTTATTCCTTTCACAGTGTTTGTAAAAATAAAGTGCGTCCTTGAATATTCTTTACGAAGTTACTTTAATTTCTTGTGAAGCTTTCGAGTGAATCTGTTCTGAAATTTCTTTGCTGTTAACGAAGAAAAAAGTTTTGTACGTTTTTGTCTCCTATCCAATCGTAATTTACATAATGTGTTAAATCCGATTATTCAATTAGTACATTAATTTTGATAAAATCGTTCATTTATTGACAAATATACCTCAAGGCTTACATTTACAATTTTTTTTATCAATCCACAACACATAGAAAATAAGGACATGTTAATGCTTTTTTTCATAATAATTATAATAAAGATTAATGGTTCATACAGTAATGTTTTCAATAAAAAACGTAATATGAAGGAATCAACATATAAAGAGAATTTTATCGTCGCGCCGAAATAGACTTTTTAGTGATCTCGCTTGTAAATTGGCTCGGGATTTTTTAAAGCGCCTTTTGTCAAAATTGCCCGTCCAAACTCAATAAACGGTTTTGTTCGTTCAGTTTCATCCCATGATCCTCTTCGCGACCCTTTTAGGGGTAAAATTTTTAGACGGAATAATGATGTTACCCTCTCACCCTTCCCGTGTGCGTTAGGGGCGCGCAATTCTAACAAGCCGCCTCAATAGCTTCGGGGATGTTTCTAATAGTAATTAAAAGCTGTTCTTGTAAATGTCAATGTGAAACGACTATACCTTAATTGTTTTATCGTTATTAATGAATCATTAGGTATAATTGTAACTTGAACTTGTCGACGATTTCAAATTCATGGGGTTTCAATGAGTGCAGAATTCTTTGTATTTTTTACGAAATACTTAACGACTGCGGGTTACAATAGACGAGCGGAGGAGGACAGAGAGTTGGCCACAGATAAATAATGCCATACTTATATTTCTCTTATGTATATAATATACCTACAAGAACTGATTGCTGTTTTTGAACCTGTTGTGTTATACCACAACAAGCTCATTTTGTGGTATACCACATATCGAAACAAAAAACTATTTTGTTGAAATATTTTTATTTACCTTTCGTATTTATACCAAACTTTTATCTCTTTCACTTTATAAGTTCACATCGCTACTGTTGACCTGCAATTAATCTACCCGTTTCCTTTTTCCCAAGAGCGCTGACACTGCAGCATTGAAAATATCCCAGATAGATAGATGTCAATATGCGGTTTGAGCGCTCTTATCCGGGAGTGCGGTCACGTCTCCCCGCCGAGAGTCGCGCGCCGCTTCTTATCCGGTTGAAATTATCCACGCGCCACTAAAACAGATAGATACCTTCCCTTGATAAATGGAACGGTATCTTCCTTCGAGGATTCTTCGCTCCCCTACAATGGATGTCGTAAATCCCCTCGGGTAAACGTTCTTCAGTAAACAATCTTATGAAGATAGTCGTGAAGTTTTGTCCTGTTTTCAGTTGGGGATGATGTGAGAAAATGCAGTGTACCTACATTTATAATTTGTTTCGACAATCAAAATTTATTCTATATCCTCACAACTAAGTTTAGTAGATACGAATGTAAACAAACCTCTAGACTACTATGGAACGGTATGGTCGAGAATCAACTAACCATTTTGAGCAATACCCTTTGTATTGGACTATCCGATTAGCCTACCCGGTCTAAGTGTTAAAATTATCTAGTTTAAATTTGTCTACACCTCGTATTATGCAAAAAAATGCATTAGAGTTGACGGCAATAGTTCATCCGCCATGTTCATGCGATTTATCAGTAGGAGATCCCGTTCGCTAGTAGACCAGCTTATGTGACAAATAAATTTGAAAATTTGGATGTTATCCAAAAGGGCATGTTCAGATATTTTGCTTTAAGAACAACTGCCTTTAATCGAATTACCATTGGAATAGACACTGGATGTCCATTAGACTCATCAAAAAGAAATTATTATTCAGTACACATAACTTTCCAGTGATCCTAATATAATGTTGGGTTATGTTTGTTTTTTTTATCGTATAAAATTAGCTAATTGGCTGTTTATAAAAATAATTTTACATTTAAAACCACGAAACAATGTTATCACACGTTAATCCCTGTTATCTAACTCTAAATTGCATTCCTAAAGAGTAGCGTCATCTGTGAATGATTTGTTTTTTTTTAGTCGCCACCGTTATCATGCAAATTGGATTAGAATAAGATATAAAAAAAAATCGTATTTTCCTCGTTTTTGTATAAAAGGAATTCCTTTCTAATATAGTCTTTTGAAAACATAAGACGATGACAAATTAGTGAAAAATTTCCAAGACAATGACACTTGAATATAAATCGAAGTGTGGACGTTTCACTGTGGACGTTGTGTCGTCTTGAATGACTGTCCGTTCACACAAACATGTCACGTGCCAATATGTTCGTTTGCTTGCATCTTGTTTAAAACGTTGACCCTTGAAGCAATGAAAGAGGCAGCCCGAAACTTCGAAGCTACCAGTCGAGTTTCAGAATACTACTTACGAGCACTCTGTAAGTCTGGAAGTTTAATTGATTCGTAATTTATATTCGCTTCTTGGTATGTACTCGTATGTACGTGGTAATTATATGTATAAAATAAAGGTTTATTTTTATTATGTAAATATCTTTTGTGTTTATACATTTCTTGTAATGAGTAAACAACAGATAATGTTTAATTTAATTTTTTCCGAAACAGTAATATTTTTTATACAAAATCTAGTATTTATTTAACGAACTATTCTATTTGTAACATTCTATAGACAAGCATAACAAAATGAGTAGTACAACTGTCTAATGTTTAACTTGCTTTTAAGACAACATTTTATTTAATGTTTTCTGCTCTCAATATTTGAAGTAGTTTAACTATATTAAAATGTGGTACATGCTTTCAGTAGCGTATTATGAGGTTTACGTGTTGTGTTTACGTGACTGGAATTTTATTGCGACGAAAAGAATTTCAACTACGGGCGTAATGTTTAAAACGTTGTACATTTTAAAGTTTATTGATTACATTTTAGTCATATTCCAGAGATTCATTATTGCTATTTTTATAATAAGTAATATTTTTTATCGTTATAATGATTGATTATCTTATACTTTCGTATGTAATAACATTGAAGGACTTCTAACTCGTAATCGACTGATAGTCACAAAAGCCAGTGGTATTTTAAGGCACAAAATATTTCTACATATAGTACGTACATACGTTGATACTGATAGACATATTTATTTTGTAGGAAGTGAAGCGATAAGTTTTTAAATTTAAATGAGAGATAACAATAAGCGCAAATGTATAATGTGTATATGAAATACTAAGATGTTTTTGATAAAATCGTATATATTATAGAATATACAATACATTCCAAATTGTTTGGTATAATTGTAATACGAGGAAATTGGATTTCGAATTTTAAATTTTAAAATGGAACTCGCGCTGTAATCTGTATATTGCAAAAGCTAATTTTCGTTCCGAACACCCACGCGGCCCGCCGCCCAACGAGACGCTATCTGAAAAAAAAATCTGACCAATCCCACATTTTTTACGTTAAACGGCGTTTCTGCCTCTAGTCCGGCGGTAAAACCCCAGCTTACGTCGTAAATATACGATATCTGGGCCCGTTAAATTAATATCGCGTTTTCCAGGTCACGGGTTCACCACAGACCGATCCGAACCGCCGCCGTTTCGGATACCTACCTAATATACGTTTTCGAACGTCTCCCGAGAGCGTAAAACCAATGACAAAACGCTGAATAATTGTGTATCGTTCCATTAATTTCAATTATTCTATGCCGCTCTGATTGTCCACATTAATCATTTGTGACGATTGATTGAATATAACGATGACTCTATTATTAAACGTTATTTCATGTTTATAAGAATGTATTCGTATGCAACCGTTATCTCGGGTTAATGACATTATGCAAACAACGTTATTATTGATCGTTAAGTACATTAAGAAAAATTATAGGTCGCTGAGAAAGTATTACATAAAAGAATTATTGTTAACATTATAATTCTACGATTTGGATTGCATTAAGAATATCCATCCACTTGTTAATAACAAGTAGACTATTGTTGCTATTAGGCAAGTTTACAGCGTCACATTTGTGAATCATTTCGTTCATTGTTCTTTTTTTATCACAGCTATTGATCCCATTCAAAAGTGACATGTTAATAAGCTTGCGTTTGATTTTTTTGGATTTACAAATTAGATTATGTAACTGTTAAGAGTCAACCATTGTCAACACTAGCTTGAAACGAAAAAGTCGTTTGGGTTAAAATCGCGTGTACTGATATTGTCCATCTCTTTCACAGAAGGTCGACCCCGAGCTGATCTTCACGAAACAGGAGAAGATCGGCAAGGGTTCGTTCGGCGAGGTGTTCAAGGGCGTCGACAACCGAACGCAGCAAGTCGTCGCCATCAAAATAATCGACTTGGAGGAGGCGGAAGATGAAATCGAGGATATACAGCAGGAGATTATGGTGCTATCACAGTGCGATAGCCCGTACGTCACTAAATATTATGGATCATACTTGAAGGTGAGTCACACTTTTATACGGTAGCGCCTACGTATTCACGTACCTCAGCGATAAGACATTTGATTTAAAGGTAATAAATAGGCTTTAACATTTGTGGTATTATAAGAAACGTTAAGGAGTTTCTAATTGAAATTCGTTGCATAACTTTCATTTCAATCCGTTGAAATTAGGAAGTTTTTTATATATACTATTGTATATAGCGTAAATAATTATACGTTCTTGTTAACTTTACTCGTATAAGTAAACTTAAACTGTCCTTATTCTATCTACACATAGCAGATAGAGAGGTACTTAGGAAAATATGTACTTATAAACCGTCAACTGGAGCTAACAGTACAGTGTTTGTGTTGTGCACACAGAAATATTTGTTTTTGCTTTCGGCTCCTTTCTACGTTATCTCTATGCTATATTGTTGTACTATTCTCGTTCGTTTGAATATATATTACATCTATTACGAGTACGATAAACAAAATTTAACATAAGAATGAGATATATTGCATGATCGAGCTCCGGTTACAACGATTGTTTGATGCAGTAAACCCGACTCGATGCAATTTAGTTCTCTCTTCATCATTCGTTCGGGTAATATGAAAACGTTGTAGTCTAACTGAGACGTATGAAGCATTTCCTTTCCGAAGGATTCTATCATTTTTCGAGCATTGCGTAGTGTGAAAAGTACACCAGGAAAGTTTTCACTTCGTATTTAGTTTTTATTCGGTGAATTTTAATTTTTTCCTCCTAACTTTTCAATCAATATCACTTAAGAACGCACGTTTATATACGAACGAATTATATTTGGCAATACCTTCGACTTTTCCTTCACCGTCGTTCCGATAACCCGACGTCTTTACTTTCTTAAAAATGGAACGTGACTTTGCTAATAGGTATACGCACACATAAAAGCGTATTGCCAATGTACTGACTCGCTCGGAAAGCGAACATCCATCATTGTCTACGGAGACGTCTGCGTCTGTTTATCAACTGGCGAGCTCTATTTGACGCTGAAATCGGTATACACGTAACGCTACCACCACCTACTGCACTCGTCCCGGGGATTCCCTACGTACGACTAATCGCTATCGTTAAGAGTATTCGATTAGTCCGCTGAGATTAGAACGATCCCTCATTAGTTTTCGAACGTCCCGAAGTGATGTCTCGCCTTGTGGTGCGTTCGCGTGACGTCATTCGGCTGACGGCGCGAAGAAACCCGCAACCCGCAACCCGCATCCATGTTTCGTAGTATCGTTATCGCTTATTCAGCTGCAACAATAAAAATTGCCGACTCAACACGTGGAAATTTATAACATACTAATTTACGGAATTCCCGACGCCGTCTGTTATAATAAGCTCGTAAAATGTCTACATAACTATCCTGTCACCCATTTAAATGCCTAATTTGGAATGCAAATCGTTGTATTTATGTGGAATTCTCCCAATTGTTGCACAAAGAAAAACCTTCATAAATATGATACGGTTTGTTTGATCGCTCGTCGTTACGTAAAACGTTAATGCTACAGTTTCGTGCCGCGAAATTTGCAGCCAACTGCAAACGGAACATTCACTCCTGTCGTGGTCCGTAGTCCGTACGCTCGGAACGGCGGCCGTCACGAACTCTTTCCGATACGAGCACGGCACGAACGTTAAAACACCACGTTATATTCTCATTGTCGCGTATTGCTATGTGCGTTATACAATATGTACATTATATACTTCCTTCTAAACAATCTGCGTGACGTCGACTTGTTTAGATGTATACGATGTCCTTCTTGTTTCTGTTAGGTGGTAATAACGCGAGTGAAGTTGCGTGAGTTGTTTTTGACTCGACGATGTCTATACAGACATCTATACAGATATGTAGATGGATAGAGGCGAAGTGACGCGCGCGCATTGATCAAAGACTCATTGCCATTCTTCCCCGATGGGACGGATGAGAGGCATCAATCCACGTGGGCGGTGTCGTGAATGGCGCTCGAAAACAATACAATAGCTCACAGATTGTTTCGTAAATACACGGCCGTTCGTTGAATAGAAAATGTAGTACCGCGCCGTGTTTGTATTGAATGTTTCTTTTTTTTTAGCGAATGCGTTTTCTTTGTTATTGAGTAATAATAATTTGTATTTGTACCGTGTTCATCGAAGCCGCCGTGGTAGGGTAGGCTCGTTTTGTTTTGTTTTTTTCGTACATAACGAACATATTTTAAATATTTTTTTCTATCGTCGTAAACGTTTCTTTGAATGTATCGTAATGTATCATGATGTATAAGCATAAAGCATAATTGGTGGTTATTGTAACGTTCGATATTGATAAAAATAGAATTTAGCGGATTTCATATCGCGGTTTCTCCTCCGGGGGCGCGATGGATTGTGGAACGGGTGGCGTCCCGCCAGGACGGACAATAACGTCTGCTTCGATATGACGGTTATGAACGACATTTGCATTTTTATTGTTCGCTCCACTCCCCAATTGCCTCGTATTGCTTGATACACGTCTTATATGTATTTCGAAAGCGCTGTACTGTACCTACCTACCTCTTTTTTTTATTGATTTCCACTAAATAATATAATACGTACCCGAACCCTTTGTACGCCGAGTATTGCGAACGCACAATAATTGTCCGTTTTCGATGTTCCCATGGGAAATCTAAACTACCCATATCGCCGTAGTACCAAGCGAATAGGAAAGAGTTTAACCCAATCACGACGAATAAATCGGTTACCTTAGCGATTTCGAAACGACAATTGCATTATTTAGGTTCGGAAGGAAACTTGTTCAAAAATATTAGCTATTTATTACTTTGCCTACTTGAAACCCTGATAGAAATTTGTTTTTCCCTACCCACACCCTAATAGAATTAGAGTAGTTTAAAATTGTAAATAATATTTTCGTAAAGTTTTTACCATTCCATTATTCATACAAACACTACATTAAATAAAGCATATCGTTTGAATTATTTGCGCTTCTCAGTGACGTTCTGCTGAAAAAACAGTTTTGAATGATATATGTGCATATATATGTATTGTATCTATATGTACATACATATTATATGTAGTGCGTGCTCGTAGGAAGACCTACATATCGTAATGCGTTTGATGTTGTTGCATTTCTCGCTTTGTGAATAGCTTCGACTGCACGGTTGCTATTGCAATCTTGACACACTTTCGAATGCCGTTGTTATGCGTGCCTTGCAAAATACGATGCAACATAAGCGAGCGCGCGCTCCTGTGTGCAACCTTCGTAGGTACAATAACGTATCGCATACTTGGCGTTTTTTTGCCGAGTTATTGTTCGTATTCGACCCTTTTTATTCGTCCACTGCTGGACGGGGTCTCCTCTCATATTGAGAGGGATTTAGGTCATATTCTACCACGCTGGCCAAGTGGGATTGGTAGACTTCACATGCCTCGGAAAATATTCGATACAACTTTGCCGAGTTATTTACACTAATTGATTTTTGGTTTGTAAGCTGTTATATTTATATGTGTATAGTTAGTACGTAAGACTGATTTGTTGCGTTTAATTTGGAGGGGTCTGTTCTTAGTTCTTAGACACTCCTACTAAGATACCTACTTTCTTCCAATTATACCTACGTGTACATCAAGGATGTTAGTAGAATCATGTTTGATCTCAATAAGAATTTTATTCTTTATACAAATTAGATTCGATTATCTATGGGTGATTAAATAGTAAGTGGTAACGCTCAAACACCTTCGTTACCTCCTTAACGCAAACAAATAGAATTAGGGTTGTTGAGGAAGTGATTATGAGGAAGATGATGCGGATGAGGAAGCGGAAAAGGAAGGGGAAGGGGATGATAGGAAATTATAAATTCTATCGGACCCGACCCAAAAGCCGCTGTCCTGTCTGTACATAACTGGGTACATACATACACAGAGGCAAAAGGGCATTTCCAGTGGACCAAACTATGAAACTAAACCATTCTTAAAACATAAAGTTCGGTCTGGGATCGCGCTGCGGCGTGTGCGTTGGCATATGTAGGTACGCAACGTGCATGCGGAGTGAAATTCCTCTTAAATATTGATGTAGCGATAGCGGAAGATGATATTTTTATTTTTATTTATGAGGATGCGGTAACAAAAATATTGCGGAACTTCCGCATTATGAGGAAAGGGAAGAGGAATCCTCAGCAACCCTAAATAGAACCGTGTGTAAAATTTATAATAAAGAGTCTTAATATAGATATAGATAAGAATTAACATACAATATAGCTTGAATTTATTAGATTTATTGTTAAATTATGTTATATTGTTAAATATATGTTATTTGTCTAGTGACCGCGAAGTTTAGACGGGTGGGTACTTGTTGAGGTTTCGGAGCGGAGCGAGAGTGGCTCGTTTAGCAAATTAACTTGGCGACACGTGACACGCACTTTGTCAGGCTTCGTTTGCACACTTCGCTCGTCGACACCGAGTGTGCTGTCTTGTTAGTATTCATGTTTAATATTCTAATTAATACGAGTAACATTGTTTATGCGGCACTTATACATTTTTCTTTAATCTGTCTTTATGGGCCTGGCCTGGACTGGCCTCGTGGTCGAGTGGTTAGAGACCCTGACTGCAAAACCAGAGGTCGTGAGTTCGATTCCCACCCAGGACAAACATTTGTGTGATAAGCACATTTGTTTGTTCTGTGTCTGGGCGTAATAAAAATAT
>DWGJ01003163.1:0-13954 GCA_018246895.1 Aspitha aspitha aspitha | reverse complement strand
ACCAATATTTTAAGTAGTGGAGAAATACTGTTTTATACCCGTGCGAAGCCGGGGCGGGCCACTAGTACTGTATATATTATTCTTCCTACTCTGTTGTTTTCTTTATATATTTAGTGTGCAATAAAGTATATTATTATTATTATTATTATTATTATGTGTATGAAATAATTTTTAGTGTAGCTCATTATGGTAATCACTGGAATAATAATAAAAAATAATGTGTATAGATAAGTGAGAATTTAATATAACTCATTGTATTCATATGTATCTCATTCAATGTAACTCATTGTATTCATATGTATCTCATTCACTGTAACTCATTGTATTCATATGTAACTCATTGTATTGTTGTACTAAAAAAATTGTATATAAACACTCATTTGGATAAAACAATAAAATACATTACGTTACTGAAACAATGGCGGCTAAAAACTCCTTCAAGCGATTGCCATCTTCAGTAGATTTATAGCAAATTGCCTCCGCCCACCTCTAGGCGTTGTATATTTCCAGTGGCGAGGAAATTCGTTTTCATAATACCCATATGTTGGGTGTCACCACACTTTACACGTGCGTCGGGACACAATAATAGGCCTTTTTTGAATTCCGAACACTAAAAAAGCCGTTACGGAGAGAGTGACGCAACTGTTCTATTTTTAAATATTCGAGCAATATGCAGATGTGCAGCAGCGGCCATTTTGATATTCTCTTCAGATAGAAGAAAGCAGTGACAGTGTTGTAGTAGAGTAGTAGTAGTGTAGTAGTAGTAGTAGTAGTATAGTAGTGTGTAGAAATGACAGGAGACTTGTGCAAAAATGGAACAGGAAAAAGTACGAAAAAAATTACGTAATACATATTAACAAAGTATGAACTATACAAATTCTAATTACCTTGAAAGCTTGCGAATAGCGCTGCTGCTGTACAAAAGGCATATTTTACAAACGCAATAGAAGTATTACGAGCGTATTAGGGATAATTATCCTTTCCCGTTTCATTTTATATTCCCGAGTCATGCTATCATGTTCTCTTTCATATTATCCGGTTGTTTGAAATTTATGACGAATTTATGCGACTAAGAAATTTTTTCATTGGTCGCCATTAACAAAATAATCACGCGTCTTTTTTGCGGTTTCTTGCTAAGTATAAAATAGCTTTAAATTATAATATTACATTTTACGCCTCTTAATTCGGAGGTTGGGAAAGGTACTCATTCGAGCTTCGGGGAATGCCTGTGTAAGATACCTAAATTAATTAAATAATTAATTAATTATTCAAGCGATAGTTAATAAAGAAAGTAATCGGCTTTGTTACGATTCTAAAATATTAAAAAAGTAGGCAAATTTTGTTACAATTTTATTTATTTATTTACTTATTTATTAAATATAGTTCCACTTTTCAAACGTGAAACAAAGTAGTAAATGGTTCCAAACATCGTACCCGTATCCATCTAGAACAAAAACAAAATAAATTTTTGTCCCGAACATTACAATGACGCGAAAACCCTACTCGTAACGTGCTGGTCGTATTTTTTTGAAAATTCCGTTTATGTTGGTTTGGAGGGAAAATGAACTCGTACGTTGTTATGGCTTCGATGGATATAGCTGTTAAGATAATGGCTCGATATGTGTTATTCTAAAGTAATTTATGGCGGTCCCTTATCTTTTTTCTGGTCCCCACTGGAGTGGGTCTGATGAGCCCAGTGGGATCTATCGATATAATTCACGATGGATAAGTGATTGTATAAGTGGAGTAGACGTGATAAGATCTGAGATGACCACCTCTAAGTAAGACTATGTATCTGTGTATAATGATAATATCTTGGAACACCTCACGCGTTCACTTGAACACTGTCAAACGCCTTATCACACAACTTAAGTCCTCGGTGGGAATCGAACCCAGGACCTTATTTAGCAGTCCGGGTCTCTAACACTTGACCAGTCAGTCGATGTACCTATAACTATTCATCCAACAGGACGTTAGGTTTAAGTTACAGTCAGTTAGTCAAACTTAAGTGGTTAAAAACTTTTGGTAGTCAGTAGATCACAATACAATACAATACAATACAAAAACTGTTTATTGCACACCACACACATAGATACAGGTATTGACATAGTTGTAAGAAGAAGGACAAAAGGCGGTCTTATCGCTAAATAAATGGTGGACATTTAATCAGTGACGCTTTAAGTATTTTTATCACTAACTTAATCTAACCTTAACCACAAAGTATCCTGCTCAGTCTCAGCAGTCTCAGGACTACTGATTAGGCAAACCGGTTAAGCGCTTTAAAATAGCGTTTTAAACTACCTTTCATTCACTCCTATAGCATCGAGTCTTCTGTAAAGTTAGAGGTAGTTTGTGTTTTAATAAATAAAAAATCTTCCAGTTCATTCCGAAACCGATAAAGCTGGTAAAAATTGCCACTCGAATCGCTTGCAATTTGCAATCGCTTGGGCACATCAAATGTAATCTTCGGAGACCAGCTATTAAAGATTTTTTTTGGATCTACTAAAATAAGTCTATGTTGGGTTTTATGAAATTTCATATTCACAGGCGTTATAAAGTTGTATACATTATGTATACGTGCCTCATAATCTGTGCTTCTCTCTTTGATACTACCATTTTATTACACAATAAAGCCTCAATATATCCTGCCTTATTAATTTCAGAGCCTACCCAAATTTTCCGAATATTTCATCCTAAAATCTTCGTGTCCCAAATGTTTCAATATGCTCAGATAACTACATTTACTGTAACCGTAACAACAGCTCACAGAAACATTACACTTTTATCTACGTAGGATTGGAAATGTCTCGGATATTCCTTGTAATATTCCTTTCCGAGAAATCTTATTAGCTACTTATGAAAAATATGTATATGAAAGGCTGAAGAGGGAATGATAATAATGAAAAAAGTAACGAGATACTCAAAAAGAATTCTCTTGGACTTGAGGTAATAAAACCTAAGGCGTAGATATTACATAAATCATTGTCCTTCCTTTGTAATAAATGAAAAAGGAAATTCGGCATATTTGGATGGTCTAAGTTATAAGCGATTGGAACACTTCCCACTTGTAGGCGGTTTGAAACTTAGTCTCTCACGGGGGGAAGGAGAGATGGTCTGATGAGCACATATGACTTGTTACGTGCGTAGTACGCTATGAAGTAATTTGTTATTACAATTTTTTTTCACTACAATTGGCTAATAGTACGTAAGTAGGATGACGGGCCTCGTGGTCGAGTGGTCAGAGACCGCAAACTGCAAAACCGGTGGTCGTGGGTTCGATTCTCACCCAGGACAAACATTTGTGTGATGAGCACATTTGTTTGTTCTGCGTCTGGGCGTAATAAAAATATCTATATAAGTACTATATCGTATGTATATATGTATATGTATCAGCTGTCCGGTTACCATAATACAGGCATTAAATTGCCTAATTTGGGATCAAACAGCCGTGTGTGAAATCGTCCCCGGTTATTTATTTATTATTTATTATTTATATTATTTATATGGTTAAGATTCAAACTGAAAATACGGTCGAATTTCAACCATTGAGCGCTGCTAGTACCTACAACATTACGTCAATTTGTCCAAGCACTTTGGTCTGTCTGTTAGAAAACAACACTTGATCTTTGAACATAACAAGGACACCACTGTTTATGGGTTACAGGACAGCGTCGTTAAGTGGCGGAGACCCGCTTCCTGATTTTATGTGCTATATCTTATGGAATTTCGTGATAAAGCTAATGGCATTTTTCATATTAGAACCGAAATTTTAATGGTTTTTAATTCTGCGTTTTTTTACAGCACTGCGGATATACTTTCTGTAACATTCGATACTATTAACACCTTATTTATAACAGCAGTAGTTACTTCTCAAATATTTTATAGCCGAAGCCGTTATCCGAGTATTGCAAAGTTTTTATAACGAACTTGACCTTCTTTAATACTTATGTTTTAGTGGGATTCATGCTATCCCAATATCAAATTTAATAAACGGGATGAAGCGCTTTGAGGTGAAAACCTGACAGACAGTCAGTTTGTTAGTTTCCTATTATGTACATATTACATAGCGCAACCACGAATGAAATCTACCGTGATCTCAAATTATCTTTCGCACGCCAAAATACTATAAGCGCGGGAATTGAGACACATCTCATGATTAAATACACGACAAAAATGCGCTCTCATTGTTTAGCTAATGGGAATGACAAAGCGTAGCTGTCTTTTTCACTCATAAGGAAAATTGCAAGTTAGAAAAGGATGCTCGCGATTTTGATAGCTGAGTCATAAGAGCTGCTCTGCGATAATCGATTGCTAACAGATTATTAGCGATCTTCTTAGAAGTGATAGAAAATATGACAATATGAATAATTTGGGTCACTGAGGTCATTTTTGTTACAAGTCCATTCGTTATATGTATAAAGAGGGTAATGTAGATGAAATACGTCAATTCTGCAATGATAGCGAAACATGACATTTCGGACACTCTGTCTACCCCATAGGGACCTGCATTATTTGTACACCGAACGTAACTAGAATGAATAATTCGAAAATCTCATGATTCATGAACCTGGGAATGATTGCTATACTAAATTGCATCAAAATATGCTTATCCGTTTTTATATTGACAAGCGAACCGGGTGAAAATTCCGAAAACTATAATTTTATTTATGACTGGCGTTTAGCTATGAACTCATTTGACGGTATTGAGGTCCAGTCACGGTACAATGTAGTGCATTTGCCCAGTAAAGGACTATTCGCTCGTGCTTTGCATACTGTTAAATTACCTACTGTGACACTCCAAAAAGAGTGCCGTGAGCTTCTACCCTTCGGCGTTAGTCTTTCGGTCTACCGCGCCCTTACCTTTGGGGTTCGCAAAACCGATAAAAGCAAAATTTGCATCAATTTTCACGTTCATTTATTGCGCGTACTCTTGTTTTATATAAATATTTCCCGGACAATCGCTTCAATAAAATTAAGTCACAGTATATTCGACTTACCGTCAGATAGCTATTGGTAGGTAAAGCAGCTGATCCTATTAAAAGTCGGTCACAGATGCGTTGCTACTCTTGAGGACTAAGATGGTCGTGTCTGGTATGCCAGTGGACCGGCATCCACACCCTTCAGACCGAAACGCAGAACGTTTTAAAACAACTGCTTCACGGCAGTGCAAGAAGTGGCGGTGGTACTTCCCCGGGCGAACCGTGTACAGGTACTACCACCTTCAGAGGATATTTTTTTATTTATTTACACATTTATGTACATAAAAAACATCAAGACATACAGACCAAATAGGAAAAAGGACGGCACAAAGGTACTGTTTATTTCCCTAAGAAATCTCTTCCAGCAGTCCTATAATAGGACAACTGGTCATAGAATGCTAGTTGCGCGTGTACATATAGAACAGTAAATAGACTATGAAAACAGAAGAAAAATAAAAATAACCATAATAAAAAAAAAATAACGATAATAAAACATAAATTTTATATATTTATTTTTTTATTTTTTATTTTTATTGCTTTCTGCCTACCCCGTCAGGGATCTGGCGTGACGATATGTATGTATGTATGTAGATTTTTATATGTACTTTACAGCAGTTTTTACAGATGTAGCGCCTTTGTTTATCATAAAACCGTTATTATAACACCGCGATCCTCGCAAAGCGTCCCAATCATTCCCCCATTGCATTTCCGTGCTTTCGCCGACTAATCAGTCGCTCGTCAATCAATTACGGACCACAGTTTTTGTTCGCGCCTGCACTGGCCCGAAGAACCACATATCGTATAGAAGCGACGAAAATTTATTTATTTTACACTTTATTGATACCTAAAGCTAGGATGTACGAAGGGCGGCCTTAATGCCTAGAGGCATTCTCTACCAGTCAACCTATGGCGATGGTGACCATTTGGCGGTAGGCGTAAACAGATTGATAAGTATATATGTCTATATACAGTAGGACATTAGCAAATTGTACTATAATACATATATATACATACATAAACAGTCAAAATATGTACATAAATATTCGAATATACATACTCATATGATAATATCATGTAATGTTCATATAATGCTCACGGACCATACGTTTGAAAGTAGCTATAGAGGGTGCTTTTCTAATTGCAACGGGCAGGGCGTTCCAGAGCAGTGTAGCCAAGAGAAGTAAAGGAGTAGTAGAAAATATAACAATTATAATAATAATTATTGACAATTTCACACAGCTGTCCGATTCCAAACTACGCATTTAAATAGCTGTTGGCTGGCCTCTTGGTGAAATGGTTAAAGACCCTGACAGCAAAACCGGAGGTCGTGGTCTCGATTTCCACTTAGGACGAACATTTGTGTGATGAGCACATTTGTTTGTTCTGTGTCTGGGCGTAATAAAAATATCTATATTAGTACTACATTGTATGTATATATGTATGTCTATCAGCTGTCTGGTCACCATAACAGGGATTAAATTGCCTAATGTCCAAAGTTATTTATTTATTTATTATTTTCATAATCGAGCTACTCGTATACAATAATAATACAAATATGTTTTACTACACCCAAACCCAGAACATGCAAATGTGTAAATTGTATTTCAGTCAAAACGTGGTGTTGGCCGGTGACCTTCACAGCCATACTAGCAGCAGTCATACTACTGCCTTCTTTTATGCTACTCTTCGCATAAACAGTGGGTGTTTTAGCATGATATCCAACCTCATTTATTTTATGCGCTAACAGCAGTTCATATATAATGGTGAGATTCAGTCTAGAATGTAGTACAGTCGCGTAGAAAGTGACTTTTCACTGTTATTTTGCATTAACTCGTATTTTGTAATCCCCTGGTTGCACCCGTAACGATTTGACGGTACATCTATTACGGTATTATTAAATCACAATACAATTTGTGGATAAATAAACATGGAAATTGATGTCTCCTCTCCGATTTACCTCTATTTATTCCTTATTCCAAGTTCTGAACAAGTTTCTTAGTAAACTCTGTCTCGCGGCCCCTTCTATTTGCTCCCTAATTTCTTCGGTTATAAGAAAAATATTGGGCTAAAAGTATGGAGAATGTCTTATGTTATTACGTAGACCAGACTATATAACGATCTATCTATTGTTACGTACTTATATCACCAATTTGTGGAGGTAAAAGATTGTTAAAAGATTGATAATAATTAGCGGAGGCGTTTATTTATTTTTATTAAAACAGCTGTAAATTTTAAATGTTTTTTTTAATGACATAAAATAAATACCTTTTAGTTAAAACATGGTTAATTTTAAAAGATTTTTATTTTTATAAGCGCCCCTTCATAGTTTGTTATAAGACAAACAAAAATACTTAAAAAAAAAAAAACAAAACAAAAAATGGGAAATGGCAAATCCGTACACGCTCGAACAATTCGCCCGAAATTAATTTCAAGCGAGACTCCTCGAAACAGTGCTCGTATTAACAGATCAGTATTCTACAGGTTTCAACATAGTTGCAAATTCTAATGAAACAACTTCCCTCGATCCGCGCGAAATGAAATTGGACGTTATGGAATGTAATTTCAAAAACGTTTGCTTTGTGCTGAGAGCACGGAAAATGTGGTAAGGTTTCGGTATTTTTAAATTCAGTTTCATGTTTTAAATTACAAAAACTACAAAAAACATACATACATATCGTCACGCCATGTCCCTAACGGGGTAGGCAGAAAGCAGCGAGTTCCAAATATCTCCGTCTTTACAAAACTGGCGTGCTTCATCTACATTCATCACTGTCTTCATGCATACACGCCGATTTCGGAGGCAAAAACATTGTCATAATTTTATATTCATTTTGAACGTAATTAATTACATTTTTTTACTAAACATTTACAATTATTTCTTTATTGTAAACACAAGAAGAATACATTCGTTGATTATAAATATGCTAATTTAATATCGCAATGAAGATTTTTATGCGACTGTGCGTCCGTGTGTAGTGCCCTTACACTGTCACCTAACAAATCAACGTCGGGCACACGCCTCAAGTTATAATTGGCGCGAATACAATCAACAAGACAAACTGAGCTTAATTAAACAGTCGCGAATTTAACGGATGAAGAATAAGTGCGGGGAGACAAGGGAACGCGGGAGGACCTACCCTAATAGGACTTAAACATTCACATTTATCCTTGGATAGTAATGACAATTCCACACACGGCTACTCGACTCCAATAAGCCGAAGAAACTTCTGTGTTACGATTTTGGATAAGCGATGAACTAAATTACCTGGACGTAACATAAGGCACCTGATTGCTGAACCGGTGGTTCTGGGTTCGATTCGCACAACGAATAATTTGTGATGAGGACATGTGTTTGTTCTGTCTTTGATTGTAAAAATTGTGTACCTATATATTAAGGTTATATATATGTTTATCAGCTTTCCGTTTAACATAACATTAGTTGCCCAATTTTGAATCAGATAACCATATCTGGAATTGCTCCAGTTATTATTGTTTTTATTATCAAGTTACTATACCCAACAGCCCATTACTACAATCTTATAACCGGTTAGCTGCACTGACTGCCGCTTGCACGTGTGCTACTCTCTTCGCATAAAAAAGCCGCTTTGATTGTCAAATCCTCAGAAACACGAAGAGAAGAATGATTTAAAATAAAAAAAAGACGTATGGCACTCGGAGACTGCCGCGGAAAAGCTATTGCATAAAAAAAATTATCAACTTTTATCAACCACCATCACCATCACCACCACCAGCACCACCACCATCACCATCGCCACCACCATCATCATCATCATCACTATTATAAAAGTATCACCGCTGTGCCAGTCGGAGTGGGGGGCGTTAGGTTTTTTCGTTACGGAATTTCTGAATTCGGTCTCCACTCTCAAGGCCCGCGATAAAAGCTATGCAATAGCTTAAAAAACTAAGTGATAAATGTCATAGTGGATAACCTTCTTTGATTTAGACGTATGTTTACAGAACATCCCCACCGAGATCGGTGGATCCCGCGAGGGTGCGTGCGTCGGCGCGCTAACTCGATAACTCCCCCACAGGGCGCGGGAGATTTATTAATCAATCTCCTAAACGTTTTAACTGGGCAAATTGAAAAATTATGTGCCGACGTCTTGATCCCCTCGTCTTAGTCGGACTTAGTTGTGCCGCTGTGACGTATGATACGGCACAGTTGGGTCGAACTGCAACTGAACGCATGGTCGTGTGCATATTTAACAACTTCCTGTCCACCTAATTGGTTTAATATATGAATATATTAATCTTAATTCCAGTTTGAAATGTGCATGTGTTTGGTTAATTTAATTACTGTAATAATCGCCTTGACTTAACAGAGAAATAATTATAAAGAAAAGAATTCGTTATTACGCAGACTGTATTTGCCCCAAACTAAATTACAATTACAATAGCATAAAAGAAACGACAAGGAAATACAAAAAAATATGTGAAAATTACAAAAAAATAAACTTATTTATTAGATCCCAGTCATACAAGTAGAAATATCTTCATACCCGGTCCAGCATTGGACCGTAAAAAGGGTCGAACAACAACAATATACAAATAGAACACAATTTAGCTGTTATTGTATGATAGAAATATGAATCGTATGTTTATCATATCGACAGGACCATCAAATGTATCCGCAATACCTCAGGTGCGAGGTAACGGACGTATTATTGCGCAGATTACGGAAATGACCGGCGGAATCAATGGAATATTAATTGCTTTTAAAGAGTCGACGGATTAAGTAAATAATTGAACGGGAATAGACGGCGGATGGGAATATAATACTCCCGGATGGTTTGTGTTCATATACGAATATTATAAATAAATAAATAAATAACTGGGGAAAATTCCGCACACGGCTGTCTGATCCCAAATTAGGCAATTAATGCCTGTGTTATGGTGACTAGACAGCTGATACACATACATATATACATACGATATAGTA
This sequence comes from Aspitha aspitha aspitha, assembly GCA_018246895.1. NCBI lineage: Eukaryota > Metazoa > Arthropoda > Insecta > Lepidoptera > Hesperiidae > Aspitha > Aspitha aspitha. The sequence continues at coordinate 4,015 of DWGJ01003163.1, read as the reverse complement.
CTTATTACGCCCAGACACAGAACAAACAAATGTTCTCATCACACAAATGTTCGTCCTGGGTGGGATTCGAACCCGCGACCTCGGGTTTTGCAGGCTGGGTCTCTAACAACTCGACCAAGAGGCCAGTCATGAAGTAACTCAACAATTTATTTCAGTACTAAACTTTCGTTAGAAATTTAGGAGATTTTGAGAATTTTCAAAACTTTCAAAATTTACAAAAGACCTTGTCCGACTTTATGGAAAATGGTGCCGCAACGACGAACGTGTGGTAAACATTGGCACGCTTTTCATTTATGCCTCCTAATTCTAATGTGGACTTACTACTATGTCAAGCAGACTTTGACTTTGTAGTCAAAGCTTTGTGTATACGGCACATCAACTTAATATATGCAGCGACATGACCTATATTGACAAATACTACTTTAATTACAAGTAGACGAAGGCAAAGATGCTTATTTGCACAAATATGGGTACCTACATTTAAAAATTTTACAGAATTGTGGATGCCGGTTCACTTGTATATCTTAATTCTCAAGAGTAGCAACGCATCTGTGACCGACTTCTGATAGGGTAACTACTAACACTTACTAACTGCACCTACTAATAAGTACTAACTGGACTAATATCACTAACAGTCGTGTTACTAAAGAATACTCACCAACTAATTCTTATTAACACCTTATACTAACTGAATTCACACTAACAGTCCTTACAACCCTGTTAGGAGTCGGTTACAGATGTCCATGGGCGGCAGCGGCCACTTGTGACTGCTGCCTGCTCGTTTGCTACTCCATTCAAATAATAAAAATCTTTTACTGTATTAAAAAATTATGTGACGCTTGTTTGGTAATCCGTTATTTTCCAATTGACAAATTAAACTATTAATGTTTTTGTTTTCGTAAAGAACACTACATTTATCATTTTTCTGATTAATTTTAGTCCTATTTCACTAATTTTATAATTAATCTTTTTACCCCTATAGCATAATACAACTCCGAAAAGTGTTTTTAATACAAAATAGTTATTATTAATACATTTACCACCCATCATAAATGACCATCTTACTATTCATAGAATTTACTTTGAACGTCCTATTGGGAGTCCAATTGGATAGTTATAAAGTTTAATCTTCAAATAGAATCTGGCCTCTTAGGGTTTAGAGATCCTCCTAGCCTAGGGTTTAGAGATCGTGACTATTATTCACCAGGTAGTGGGTTCGAGTCCCACCCATGGCAAACAGTTGTGTGAAGAACACATTTGTTTGATCCATGTCTGGTTGTATAAAAAATCTGTATTTCAGTATATACCTTTGTATATCCGCTATGCGGTTACTGTTACACAGGCATGTATTAGCCTAATTTAGAATCATATCATGTGTGGAATTGTTCCAACTGCTTTCACTACACCTAAATCATTTTTTGTTGTTATATTTGGTAAATTAAACCTTTCATTTTTATTTTCTATCCCCAATGTAGTTAATCTGTATCATTACATAGATACGAGTACAGCCGATCCAATAAGCGAGGGCCGTCCCATTGGTCGACTCTATGATACCTACTCGAGTGCAATTAACTTCGCTTCCTTAGCCCGCGGCTAGCGACAAATCACTTTTCAGTCACCCCGCCGTAGATTTAGTTGACACAGAGTAAAACTCGCCATGGTACACGAAAATAGTATATATCTACACTTTTATGGGACAAGCGGTAACTATGTAAAGGTTGTTTTCTCGTTATACAACAGAAATAACACTAATTTAGTTTTGTTGTGTAAAAAACACATATTTTACTAAATAACTTAGTTATTAATATTAAATATACGATAAAGAATAGTTGTAATACGATTTTAATTTGAGATAAGTCTTATTACAATTTTCATGGAGATAAAAAAATGACTACACAGACTGTAATTTAACTCAAAATCAGGTATACACATATTACACATACAGATATTATCTATATATATATTATAAAACAAATTCTCCAGTCTGTATGAGAGCGATTTTCTCGAAATCTACGGAACGGATTTTTGTACGGTTTTTACTAAACGATAGTGCAACTCTTCAGGAAGGTTTTATTACATTACGGTTTTATGTAAATTGACTGATATATATAACGATTACGTTTGAAGAGGTCGCGTGGTTTATCCTAGGATTCCCGCGGGTAGGTATTTACGCGGGAAAAACTTAGTGACACATTAATGTCCACACGGGTGGAGCCGCGGCCACAGCTAGTATACCTATAAAAAGGCGATGTAAAAATAGAGTATAAGATACAAAGAAGCTATTTAATCCAGATAATTGACTAACTGTAATAACATAAATGTAATGGCAATTACATGTGAATTAGAACAGACTTCGCGGCGTAGATGATTTTTAATCTGTGGTACTTGAAATGGTGGGATTAAATTCGATAGAGCGGCCGCCCTACAGTGTAACATCCACAAAATTACTTATGAGGGGGTGTGCGTGGCCAGTTATCGAATCACTCGGAATGCATAGGATATTTTGCGCTTCTATGGAAATGGCAAGACTGAATCAATTTTCTGCCAATCGCCGCGGGAGGCGGAGGCATAATGGAATACAAAGATGAAAACCGCCAACACAGTTTGTCGAACTTACGAATTGCTTTTCTTTAATGTTTGTGAACAAAAAAAATTGGTTATTGATTTTCTCGTCTTTCAAGTTAGTAGTTGATAGTTAATGATGGTTTAATTTGATCTGTAACCTTGAATACAATCGAGTAACCCTGTAATCCTGAATTGGTCTGTAACAATGAATACAATAATTTCCAGTATTGCACGCAATTACAGGCTTTTCGCTGCATTCAAAAGCCTTTGTTATAATAATGCGGTGCGATATGGTTCCGACGTGATATGATGCAGTGAACGTTCGTAATGCGCGCCTCGGCTAAACTTCCAATGTAAAAAAATCTCACTTATATGTACGTAATTTTGTTTTGTTTTATTCTAAATTGCGTTGAAGATTAACTACGTTAAGTATCTAATTTTAGTGTCATAAAATGGTTCTTATAATGTATATGTGTGGAGTTAATCAGTTTAACTTCGCAATAACTTCGCAATTTAATATCACGTTCGTTCATACATACATCGGTTAAAATCATAAACAGTAAAAGTTGACCTGGCCAGTTATTTCATCTCATAAAATAGACGAGATTGCTGACATACGAGAGAAACTCTTTCAAAGTGTAATGGTCACTGAAAAATGCTTGCTTTTTATTTACATAGCCTAGTTTCCGATGTATTTGTCGAGCGTACACTAAGGGTTGTATTTCCGATTCAAATGAAATGTTGATTCAGTAAATAGGCCACGACGTACTCGCTCATATCAGTATTTTTAAGATAATGAAGGAATTTGATCGATGAATTGAAATACATTACAATTTAAGAGTTTTGAATAATGAAAGAATTTGACATACCAGTTTCTAACAAAAACGCGGACTTAATGCTAATACTTTACTACATACGATGTAAAATAAATCAGAGATTATAGGTAAGTTTTATAACGCTTCATTTATACATTATCATGAGTCGTGTCTTAGAAAATGTTATAACACTTCAAAACTTGGGATCAATTGGACTGCGAATCAAAGTCATGATGATACCGAACGGATATAATATTAATTGTAAGATGAATGACACACACATTACATACACAGTAACATAATACAATTTATAATAGATATCTATTGTAAAAGGTCTCTATGGCCAGAAAAATTCTTCTAAACTCAAACTCAAACTCAAATAATGTTTATTCAAAATAGATTCTTATGAATACTTTTTGTACGTCAGAGTGAAACTACCACCGCTTCGGAAAAAGTCTCACTATGGAGAAGAAGCGGCGAAAGAAACTCCATAGGTGTGCCAGTGCATCTTTTTAACATTATTCACACAGGTCAAAAAATGTACATTTAAAATATGACTTAATAAATAAAGTTTATTGTGGAGCTGGAGTTACATCACACCAAGCATGTTTATCATTTAGATAATCATTTACTTT
>DWGJ01003162.1:0-13958 GCA_018246895.1 Aspitha aspitha aspitha | reverse complement strand
TCTGTCTCCAGGCTGTATCTCATAAACCGTGATAGCTAGAAAGCTGAAATTTTCACAAATGATGTATTTCCGTTGCCCCTATAACAATAAATACTAAAAATTAAAAATGTATATATATTAAGGTATGTATATATATAATACAATAAACGTGTTTAGATGATAGTACGGAACCCTTCGGGCGCGAGTCCGACTCGCAATTGGCCGGTTTTTTCTTGTATATTTCAAGCGGTGACTGTCTAGTGCTTGGAATGGCTGCCTCCCATTTCAGAGGATCTGAGTTGGAGTCTGATTGAAACTGATTTGTTAAGTGAGTTTTATAATTTAACATTTAAATATCACTAGTTATCCGTTATAACTATCGTATAGAAGGAAAATATCGTTAGGAAACCTGCACACCTTAGTGGTGATATAAAAATTTGTAATACTTCTCTCAGGTGTGTGTATTTTCCCCATGTGTACTTTACCAGTACACTAAGGCTAAGACCCTCTCACTATGAGGAGAGATCTGTGCCCAACAGTGGACTAAAAAAGGGGTCAAATTAGGGGATTGTAATTAGTTACTAAAATTGTAATTTTTACGGTTCCAATATATTTTGTTTGATTGTTCACTTAATAAAATGTTATTGGGGGTTTTTTACGGGTTTAAAAATTACGATCCCATTATACCGTGACATTATCGAAACGAGATCGCGGCAATATCGTTTTGTTTTATGTCGGAAGCGATGGGAATCCGCTAAGCAAGCAATTTTGTGATTAAATTCTTCGAATCCGGGTCACAAGAGTGAATATAAAAAATTGAGCTTCCGAAGAATTGTGCAACCTACTAACAGTAACTCGAATTAAATGAGAAAGAATCAAAGAAATATATCAATTTTACAATAATATGTGATAAAACGGTAATTGAACTGGTAAATTGTACAAAGACCAGAGCAGTGGGTAAAATAAAAATATCTTCTTCGTTGTGAAATATGTCGTTAATGTTATTTATTTGAAAAATGACTGTGTATTTTTTTATTTTATTAACTTACAAATTACGATAATTATTATTCTTAATTCGAGTTACTATCAAGGACACATGGTAAACGCCCAACCCGTATGTCACAGAGTAATTCTTTGATATCAAATATCTCGTATATATCTACTAACATAATTTACTTATAGCAATTTAATGGAGCACGTTTGCCCTTTGGAGATATACATATATACTTGTATAACTCCAAACTTATGACGATGCTAACTGACAACTCTTCTGTTTTCTATTAAGACTGGGAGAAATCAAATTTGACATGTACATGCAGTAGTAATGTCCTGTTACGAAATCACTGCCCTCCATTCAAGCGCTCATCAATAGTGAACACTTTACACGGTTTTAATCGTAAGATGAATGAAAGGGGTTCCATTGTACGTGACAAAATGGAAAGCCTTTATCGTAAGCGCTTGCCATTAGAGCTTATTTCGCTGGCAAAATATTAAAACTGAATAACTCCCATAAAGTAGACTTTGGGTAAAGGGGACTTTTGCCATTAAGTATTTCCACCGTGCGCCAGAATTTGAATATGGAACTTAGCTTTTTAAAACAATGAATAATTCCATTAGTCAGTTTAACAACTTTAAAAATCTCAATAAATTTTATTGTATTATACATTCATACAAATATTTTTTTAATATGATTTTGTTTTTGTAATTTTGGAATGCATTTTTATTTTTTAATTAAATCAATAAAGGTAATTTTCATAACTATTAATTATTAATACGAAATGAACAACCAAATTATTATGTAACAACACCTATTGTTTGGAGTTCAGTTGCCGAACATTATTTTGAATTTCGAATTTGATAAAAAAATACTTTTATAAATTTATCTGCAAAATCGCAAATTCTCTTTCACGGAAACATTCCTTAAACAATTTCAATTTGCAAGCTGCGCGAGCTCCCTCCGGATACATTAAGTCCTTGACTATCACTGAATGCTTACTTTCTACTTCGCCATTTTATAATATTAACGTTTATTGCTAACGAAGAAGCGTGTTGCTGGCCTACCAGAAACTTGCGGTTGAGTAACATTGAGTATGAAAATATTTGATATTTCATATATTATGCGTAATAGCAGTGATAGTCTAGTGGCCTGGGCTGGGTTCTCTTGACACGCTCATCTGATTTTATAAAGTCACACATTTGGTAAGTTAAAAGTTAAACATCATTCGCTGTAACAGCAAAGAAAATTATGACAACTGTTCCCCCCACTTGTACAAACCCCCACAAATCCCCAATTGTCTAGTCTGGTAGACTTAAAACCTTCTCAATCTGAAAGGAGATCTATGTACAACGGAGGAATAAAAAATAGGCCAAAAAAACTTATTTATTTTAACTCTAAATTGCCAAAAATTGGCAATGAAGATTAGAATTATAATGTGTTAAAAACCTTGGTCTCTTAGTCTGTTTACCCCTATAGAAACAGGTGCAACTAACTCCTTATTGTCACACATTAAGTCTAAATGTAGAAGATGCCATTTATTTATGTCCCCGAGAAAAACTATGACCAAGAAATATCAAGGGTATATACATAAATATGTGCTCGTATTATGAGATACGGTTTTACATCAAAATCATTAAATTTTTCACCTCATTCTATGTAATAAATTAAATATTAAATTTTACTGCAATTAATTAATTAAATAAGAAATTAATTATTCTTAAATGAAATTATTCTAAGATCAATTTTGTGGTCTTTTCAGAACCTCCAATCTCACCAAACTTTGTTAGACATGTTACTTCAAAATCAATAAAACAAAGTAAATAATAGTAATACAGATTTATTTACATTAATAATTTACTCTACAGTATTAACGATATTTTTTACACATTATTACTAAGTAGTCAATAATTCAAAAATATTTTTTAATCCAGCCTCTCAAATATGAGATTTGATATTAGTGGATCATTATATTGTAATGTTTTAGACACCGTTGCGTTTGTAATTATTTTGAATGTACAAGCAAACTTCATTATTTACAATACAAAAACATTTCAGTCTTGATGTACAATTGGTTTCAAATGCATTGAAGAATATGAATCAGCATCATCAAATTATTTATATTAAACTAAATTTATAAGTATCTAAAGGTTAGGTACATGACTCGTCCACTTTGCCATTTAGAAGTATTTCGAGAATGACATGCCAAAGGTCGGTTGCCATGAGCTCTTCGGGATGTAGGGCGAGAAAGACCTGCTGGCGCCTGCGTTGAAGTCCAAGGAAGAGGTCCTATCGCGGAAAAGGTTGAGATTCCCTAATGCAGATACATCTGTCTTCTGAAATAGAGGAGTGTGCGACATGCCGAGAGAAGCTCCCACTTTGTTGCTGAAACAGAGAAAAAATCACTATTGAGCACTTCTATACTAATAATACTATGTATAAAGCTGAAGAGTTTGTTTGATTGAACGAGTTAATCTCAGGATATACTGCTTCAAATTGAAAAAATATTAATTTTGAATAGTCCATTTAATGAGGAAGGCTATAAGCTATATAAAATCACGCTATGACTAATAGGTGTGGAGCAGCAATGACGAATGTTGCAAAAACGGGAAAATATTGAGTAAAATATAAAAATTACAATTGTTAGGTTCACACATCTGAATTTAGATTGTTTTTAAGTAACGTTCCTCCTGTGAGGAGGAAATATTTTTAAAGAAAATCGTGGAGATCTTCCTTCGTGAGGACTCTTCCTGAAGATATCCCGATTTATTATTATTCAAAAGTACTTACTTGAACGTGTAGTCCAGACCGCCGCCGTGAGTGCTGAAGTTGGGAAGGTTCGGGATGCTGGGCATGTTTCTGGTGGTGAACGCGTTGGCGTTCAGGTTGTGGCGATCCGTGTTGAGCAGGTTCACTTTGCCAGCCGCGGTGAGCTGGTTTCCGAAATTCGGTATGTGCTTCCCAGTGAGACTGAGCCCGTGGCCATTGCTGGGGAAGAAGAAAGACTTGTTTGATGACAACAAATTTCATATCCAGCACAAGGCTGAAGCATTAGCAAGCATTAATCTAATAATACCTTGAGTATAATAACTCCGTTTAGTGGTATTCGACAGTCATTTGTTCTGATTCCATGTACATACATATTTCTCTGAACATTTACAACTGTAACTGCTAGAAGAATCTCCTTTCAGACTATAGAGCACTGTATTTCCGCAGTACCTTGATAAGCGTAATAGGCATGTAAAAGAAAGAGTATATTGATAGAACACTTACATGTTATCCAGAGCCAGACCACCTCCAGCCGCCCCAAAGGAACCCCCAGGCTTCGCTCCATTGATAGACCCTGTGGCGCTGAGCGTGTTCACGCCATTACCAGCCAGTGGCAATTTGGCAAATACATTCGAACTGCCATCAGGATTAGTGTTCATCATTCCATGGACCTGACGTTTGGCTCTCGAGAAAACTGGAACTGGATAAACAAGTTCAAAAGGCTCTTCAGACAGCGCATCTTCTACGTTATCTTCGATTATGTCGCTTCGATCTTCCACGAAGAATAACGGCGTGTGGAGAGGTTCTCTGATGGTTCTGCTGTTCACCACGACTAATACTGCTGCTAGAGTGACGATCTTTGGCAGGAACATTGTGGAACGATTTGTCTTTTGGTATTGAAAATTTTATTTCAAGTGCTATTTGCAAGTCCACGTCCGTATGTGGAGTATTCGATCGAATGAAGTCCCGATGAATTGGCTCATCTATATATACCGCGGAGCGAGCGCGCGGCAAGGAAAGGTATTCCCCGCTTGGGAAGATATCAACGTACAAGAAGCGGCATGAGATGTCTAAACACGTGACTGATAGTTCAAAAATAGAATGGCTATAAATAAAGACCATTAAGAATGTAATAGCCGCAGAACATATGGATTTTAAAATTCTAAACTCATGTACAAAACGCATATTTGCATATGAGAGGATGAAAGAAACAAAATATTCATGTTTTTTGTTTTATTTAGCATATGTGACTGATTCGTTCGACTAGTGGTTAGCGAAGTGTACGGCTGAACTGCAGGTCGTGAATTCGATTCCCACGCAGGGCAAAAAAATTCTATGATGAGTACGGGTATTTATTCAATATCGAAGTGTCAATGTTATACAAGTAAATAATAAAGGTAATATTACATTTAATCAAAATGTGTACAGGTCTAGTCGTTAAAGTGTATTCGCGATTTTGCCTACGACGTGTATGCGTGTACCTATCTACATAATATGAAAAAAATCATGCAATTCCATTACTATAGGAAATACTAAACAGAGAATCTGAAAAAATATTCTTTTCAAGTTCAGACATTAGAATTAATATCTTCAAGGCTATGGTTTTCGTAAAATTATTCAGTTCTTATTCAGTGTATGTATATCTACGTTCCTGTTTTATTTTTAGTACGAATTTCTATCCACGATGATAATAAATCCGCTCTTACTTTGTACTTAACCAGGAATGAATAGGAAATCATTATTCGAAATAAAATTCATTATGAATAAAAAATAATTTTAATTAAGTCCCTTCTAGTCCAGACTCCGATACATCTGTGGGGCACACAGGATTCCCCTTATAAAACAGTAATAAGACAAAATACATATTAACCTGCTGTGACCACAGATAAGAGAATTATCATCTCTTTAATTATTGCGTTGATACACAGTACATTACTTAAGACTGACAAATTAGATGTTATTCCCCGATGTTTATAATGTGCTTTTATTATTTTTATCTCAATTTCGTATTTTCTTTTTATTGAAGAGAGTAGCAAACAACCAAGTAGCAGTCACGAGTAGCTGCCACCCATGGACATTCATATTACGTCATTATAAAATAGTGTAGATTCAATGAACAAACATCGCTTCTTCTATTCTTAGTAGCAACGGTTTTAAGTAATTCCCTCTTATCAATATAATGTCGTGTGACATTACAATTGTATGATCATGTCTCCGAATGCTTCATAAGTTGTTTATGTTTGCGGTGTTACATTACTATTATTGTGTAATTGTGTTATTGAGTAATAAATTGTTGAGTTAGTATTTTCAAAACGCTGCGCAAAAATAAACGGAGCTATAAGTTTAAAATGCAGCTGCAGCATCAAAACGGATGTACCGAATTGAGTGCGGTTTTGTTTGTTTTGCCGCCAATATCTTCAGGTGTCAATTAACTAGTGTTAGGATCTCAAGTGATATTAAGGCTTATAAATTCGAATTTTGGTGCAATATGTTCAATTTTATAGGCCGGAGGTAGTTTTAAATTAATTTTTATAATAAGTGTGAGTAGGAGTGTATTATACGAGCAGTCATAAGAACAATGACCCCGATTTGCAACTGACCTTGAATACGTTCATAGATAGAACTATCAGGGTCAGTGACTCCAGTAAGATAGTTAAAAAAACTTACATTATATATACTTTTTAGCAATGATCTTTGAGAATAAGAATTAATGCCCCAACATGCCCCAGTCGCTAAGTTTTGTCAAACTTCCGTAACATCCCTCCTATGTTCTATCCATCCAATATTTATACATATATCCATCATGGATATTTCGAAAAAATGAAATGCGCAGGTTTCTGCATTTCTCCTATTGTAAGAACAAATGATATTTAGTGTGAAATACGCACACAATTTTGTAGTTGTGGACGTTCAAAACGAATTCTAAAGATCTGTTAGTGCTATGTGAGTACTTAATGTGATTTTTTAAATTTATGAATAACTATGGAACATTAAAATATAGTGACCTGTTCACGTGCTCACTGAATGAGTTTGCGAGGGTCGCTAGTAATATCTTTATAAATAGAATTAATTGACTTAAGTTGACCATAGATGTGATTATATAATTTAGATTTAGATAATATTTAGGTAATAATGATTAATTATATGACTTAATTTTTACTGAATTTGATCAAAATAATTAATTGATAGATAATTTTTTGTATTGAATTATTAAGTACACTAACGCATTGGGATGCCACCTGTAATGTTAGTTGTAAGTTTTTGAAATAAATAAAATATTAATCTTTCAGTGGCACGCGACAGTTTTATTTACATTGCTCAGTGTCTGTTTATTGCACAAACAAGCGAGTAGAGCTTCGCGTTCACACAGCTCCTTGTGTTTGTTTAGTACGGTTGACAAATAAATCGATCAGAGGAAACTAATAATAATTGTCCTACATAAGAGGAAATAATAATGAAATAGGCAATTAAAAGCCTGTGTTATGGTTACTGAAGAACTGATAAACGTACATATTTCAGGACTTGCTTGTAGTGTATCAGATATTCTGCTTTTCAAATGATATTTCTCATTTTTTTAAATTTTTATTTATTCGAAATGTCCGTTGCAACGATGTACTTACAAAGAAACCATTAAGCCTTTTAAAATTTCTTTGCAGATTCTACCAATGCATTAGCGAGCATTCGTTCGGGATGTGACAAGGTTTTTTTGCTCGAACATGTTCCAACACGGAGTTGGTCGATTTCCATCACTCCCTTCTCTGATATTGGATCCGATTAAATACTCGTCTTCATATCGACGTAGTGATTACTTAAGTACATACATACATACATACATATCGTCACGCCAGGTCCCTAACGGGGTAGGCAGAAAGCAGTACTTAAATAGGAGTATCATTTAGGCGATTGTCTAGGTCGTGGTTATATGCTTATATGTAACACGTAAGATAAAAACTATGTTGATGTTGACTCGACTTGACTTGCCTCGTGGTTGAGTGGTTCGAGACCCTGGTTTAATTCCCGGTTTGATTCCCATTCAGGACAAACATCTGTGTGATGAGCACCGTTGTTTATAATAGTGAGTTATATTATATTCTCTTGTTTTATAATCTACCACTATGTTTCACTGTCACCCAGGGTCAATTGTACAATGGCGCTAGGCATTAGGTTTGCCCTTTGTAACTCCTAGTTTTAGGTGTACAATAAATTTTTATTAATTCGAATATATACTAATATTATAAAGAGGAAACCTTTATATATTTGTAACGTTTTCACACAAAAACCACTTGACCGATTTCAAAAATTCTTTCACCATTAGAAAGCTGCATCCCTTAAAAAATCCCTTAAGAAAATGCAATAACGTAACCCAAGGTACGAAATAATTTACATGGTACGAACGTTTGCGGAGTCGGCTAGTTTTAAATAAAGAAAACGATAAATAAGTCAGCAATCAATGTCCTTAGACCTTAGAAATGCCCAAACGATAATCCGTCGAATAATCTAACGGTCCCCTATGACGCATCATTTGCGATATTCACCACGGTCTCGGGACTGTACCGTGATGAACCCGGAATGATGCGGTAATAATTCGCCTTTCAGTGAATGCAAGGGAAAACCAGTACCAGTCCAATCTGTTCCGACATACTCAAAGCTCAAACAACGTATCTTGGATAGTTATATTTTTTAACTTGCTATGCTCCACGGTTTCATCCGCGTTAATAAGAGAACAATCTATTCAAAACTATTTTAAATACGTCATGCTATGATTACTATAAAAATGACACGGAAAACAGAAGAATAAAGGAAAGCTTTTTCGTTGCTGCTCCACTCCTATTAGTCATAGCGTGATGTTATATAGCCTATAGCTTTCCTCAATAAATGGACTATTCAACGCAAAAATATTTATCCAATTCGAACCAGTAGTTCCTGAGATTAGCGCGTTCAACCAACAAACTTGTCAGTTTCATAATACCAGATACTAACGGTATAAAACAGTATTTCTTCACTATGTAATGGATGTTATTTTACATAATAAACCTTCTACCACTACCCACTAAAGCGATAAAAGTGGAAAATTTCAGGCACATTTAGCGTGTAAATTTAGCGCTCGTGTGCTGTCATCGCCTACGTCCTGTCATTTCATTGATTTTTAGCCTCTGCCTACTCCTATGAGTTATAAGCGTAACTGTATTTGTAACGCAACATTCTCAAAATCAATGTCACTTTAATAATTTTAAGAGAAATGAGTAAATAGGTACAATCAAGCAGCGCCATATTCACTCTATATGTTACATGGTTGTTAGACGTGCATGTAACCTAAATCCATGCATTTAGGGAATGGCCCCGGAACGGACGCAACATGCTTCAATCACGGACCGCACTCCGGAGAGCTGTATGTGGGCGCGCGTTCCCATTGCCTTCTCTGCCGCGCTACGCATAATATTCATTATCTTTTTGTTTCTTTTCTGTCTCTTCCATCCTCTCTCTACGGTAGCCTACCCCACTTTCTCACCTTCTCCCAGGGCTGACTGGAGGACAATGCCACTAGTCATTAGGTTTGCCCTTTGTAACCCTAATTTTAGGTTTTTGCAAAAATAAATTAAATTAAAAATACTGAGGAGTGCATATCTTATATATGTAGTGTAGTTGATTTTACAACATTACATGAATAATGCTAAGATACCTCTGCAACAGTAAGGTTTTCGAAGTTAGTGGCGAGGTGTGGCGGCAGCGGCGGCAGGTCGGCGCCGGGCGGCGGCGAGCGCTCGCGAGACACGCGCCGACGCGCGCGCGGCGACGCGGCGCGACTGTCGCCGGGCGACGACACCAGCGGTGACACCGCGCCTGCACTGCTCGTCTGATAGTTAATTACCTGCAATCATACATAACACGATATTATAAAATCATTGCTTCCTGCATAGTAACATTTTTATGTACTGTTAATCTACATACTACAAAAACAATCAATGAATACATCAAATATTTTATCAGTAATATAGTCTGAGAAAAAGCGCTATTGGTAACAATGTATTATTTATTTTATATTTTAGTTACTCAATTGAATAATAAGTTATAAGAATATGCACCTCTATTGGTTGATTGAGTGGTGTGATGAGTATGTTTGTGGGCCATGCATGCTGTCCAATATAATCTCCTATGTTGTACTGTGGTATTGGCAAACCAGGAGGTGGGTGAGGCACTTCTCCTAAAATGGGCAACACTGGAGAACTGAGTTCAGTAACAGTATCTGAGTTGGAGGGCTGGAACATAATATGACAAACCTTAAGAAACCTATACATTAATACTTTTAAATACATATAAGTAGATAAGCTATTAAATATTATAGTTAAAATAAATTTTTAAACCCATTTAGTTTTTCACATACCACATGTAACATTAAAAGTTGTTAGATGAACACTAGTAGAATTTTGTTTTCACATCATTGACAGTTATAGATTTCCCAGAATTTAACAATGATAAAAATTAAAAGATGACAATTATTAGACATTTGGAATATTCCGTAATGACAATGCTTGCAGTGTAACCACATCTCGGTTGATCTTTGAACCATATGATAATTGTGGTACATACATGATGTAATATATATTTCTACTGTAATTGTGACATATTAGGTATGTTTTTCATATTCCCAAGTAGTTGGACATTATTTTATTATAGACCCAAAATGTGGGTGATTAAACCATAAATGAAATAAAAGCGCAACAGAAAAATATCATTCTGATTGATCTTGTGTAAGTTTAGAGATGAGTAAACAGACAATGAAGCAATTGGATTGTGAAAAGTGTTGACATTGAAATATCTCAAGATGTAGGATTGTTGAAGATAAAATAGATAAGACTGATTTCTAGAGCCATGTTTCATATACATTTAATAAAAACCTACTTTAAATAAGAATTATCATACATTATTATTACATGCAATATTTATAAAGTGTTTTTGATAGCTTACCTCATAACAAAAATAAATCTAAGTATCTGGTAACTATAATGTAATATTAATAACTTATGATGTATGTATTAAAATGGCTTTTGAATGGTTTGAAGGACCTATAGAATTTTTAAAACTTTATTGTTTCTAGTTTTTGTTTATGAGGGCTACTGGACTTATAATTATAATTTTTGAAATCTAATGTATTGTTATTTTACAATATATATATATATATGTATTCCACAACTAACCTCCATACTACGCTTAATGTATACAATATATTTCTTGTGGTTCACACTTGACATGATACTTTGATTTAATATTCCTTCAAAACATTGCCACTGACAGTCAATACAAATTTACTATACAAAGCACCTGTTTAAACTTGGCAATTGGAATTATGTAACTTAGTAGGTAATTGTATAAAATATGCAAATAGAAATGCCATGTCATATTTTAGCATTTACAATACATAGATTTTATGATTAAGATACTATCAACTCACCAGAAACTTTCAATAGTAATTAATTTACTCAATTGCAATTTTTTAAGATAGATCAATGAAAATACCTGTAATATACTTCAGATCATAACAACATATATTAAATTAAAGAAAAAGTAATATTTTATGGTCACTATTCGATTATTGTTTATGAAATTACAATTATTATTTGTGTTAAACATATTATATCCTTTTTGTCTCCTAAACAAATCTATTCACATAATAAGAACAGCAATTCTTTTTCCTGACAGCCCGCAGGTTTTTGTGTAAATATGTACAAAGGTGGGTCAGTGATATATCTATGCATGAATACAAGTGAAATAATACTTACATTCATCATACACATGTTTGTCCTGTAGATAATCTAATCAATGCATATTTTGTTACACTATGCATGGGCATGAGAACCAATATGTTAGTTGGTTTATTAAAATACATGATGGAGGGCATAAAAGTAAACTGTACAATAGTGAATCGAGACAATATATGTAATGTCCATAAAAAGGCTTTTACACTCAATACTATTTAAGTACTACAGTATATTTGACCAGCAGGCTTTGAGACAAGCTTAACTTAGAGCCTAAATATTCCCATTATGGCAGACTCACGTTCTATAGCGAAACAATAAAATGAACTGAAGAAATTTATTGATTTAACATACAAATACACAAGATCTAAGCTGTCTACATGCAAGATTTTAGTGCATTTAAAAATTAAAACGTACAGACCCATTCCATTGGAACAAAGTGACAGATGATTCCACATGCTCAATAAAGTACACAATGTTTTTTACACCTGGAGTCACACTTTATAAATATTCAATGAACCCTATTCACATATATATACAAAGGTGTATGGTATTCGAGGAGAGAGGTTACACTTGGCTATAACATTCATATTACTGGTAGATGTGATAATTGTAAAATATATAAACTAAAGGAGAATTTAAAAGTATTACACAACCATTAATCTGGTGCGATGATATATAATTACAAATTGGGATTCATAATGATAGGTTATAATTGGTCTAAAATATAAAATATAAAATTATACAATAAATAACATGTGGGCCATTGATCAGTGAAGGGTTAGCGAAACTGAATGGTGGGCCGGACATTATGGGTTAAAATCACATTCACACCAAATATTTGTGGCAAACATGATTGATTGTTTTATGTGTTATATATATAGGTATTTATTTAGAAATGTATATATATAGTTTATTAGCTGTCTAGAAAGCATGATAGGAATGTTATCCCAAGATATAATTATCTTGTATTTTTATTATCACCATTTTATAGTAATAATAAATTATTCAGTCAATAACAAATAATGTACACGGGCAAGCTCATTCTGAGTAATAAGAAGTATAAAATACTCTATTTTGATTGTTAACAAGCATTGAACAATACAAAATATTCTTAATGCATAAAGCATGTTTCACATCAACATGAGACTGTAGTATAGCTCATGCTGCAAATATCAATTCATACATTTTGCAATTTAATAATCTCATAAACATATATTGACCATATGAGTAAGTACACTTAAACACAACTGCATATATCCATTTCCAATTACTTTGTACCATGAGATATGTGATGAGCATGACACTAACCTGTACCCCTGTGGTCTTTACAAACACGATTCCAGGTGGTGGGCCCAAGCTTGGCATATTAGGCGGAGGAATAGACATGTTGGGGGTTATACTAGACTGAGAATGACATCCACTCACTGCTGTCAAATTCATATGCTCTTGCTGCTCTTGATACTGTATCCTCTGGTCTTCTATTTTCAATTTCTCTAATATTTCACCAAAATGTGATTTCTGATCAAATGTAAAGGCGGGATGGTGTAAAGCCATAGTATACAGTAAGAGAATCTCCTCTAAAAGATCGCCATACAAACCCTTCAGTAAGCCACTTTGCTCTAAGCTGACCATAGCATTATACAGTGTGGTGGCACAAGCAAAGTTACAAGAGCGCAAGAGGGACACGTATAAAGCCATTTTCCGCCGCGTCCTCGGATCTGTATTCGCACCTCCAATATCTGCAGCCAAATCTGTAGGATTGTTTGCTCTCAGCTCAGCACCACGCAACTCCTGAAAGTCTCGCTTACCAAGTTCTTCCAAGTACGTGCCAATAAAACGTAGTTCAAATGGCAAGCACATGTTTAACAAGGTACACATTGCGTCTATGCGTTTATAGCTTTCCAATTCTTTAAACCATGATACCACGTCCTCTTTGCAAACCATTTCCAGAACACATTGAAATTTTATGAAAAGAATCAACCGGTCCCCTGCAGCAGCAGCGCCTCCGTAGCCTACGATCTTTGGCACACACTATTTTTGTGATAGTTGGATGGTGGTAATCCTGATATTTTCAATAGTAACATTAGTAATTAAACTCTTTAATGCTTTTTATCTCTATTTCTCAGTACTCTATATTGGTTAAGCAACTACGAGCAATGCTAGTAGTTTTGTCCTGTCTATAATCTATGGTATGGGAAGGCAGTGGCAAAAAACTTGTAACCATAAATATTTGTCATAGACAACAAAAGTTTGTTACCTATTTTTATTGTTAATTTTGCTGTTAGTAAAAACTTTCATTAGTGAACAGTATCAGTAGGCTATCAAAAAGATCTACATATTAATAAGCAAAGATAAGAAATCATAATTTATGTTATTCAGACCAAACACAAACCCCACCGTCACAGATAATTTAAGCTGAAACAATGTATAATGTTGCAAGTAAGTTAAATATCAAATTC